>CP144701.1:1416454-1418954 GCA_036885675.1 Vigna mungo
CAAAGCTGGCGTGAGGAGCCACTCCCCCCCTATAAGGGGTTATTTTGCGAAAGGCAAATTTGTACAAGTAGATACACTTTTGTGAGCAGACATAAGTCCATATCTCGAGCTACACAACGAATTTGGACGAGATTTTTTGCAGGGATCCTTACAAAAATGGTATCTCCTACCTCACCAAGTTTCATAATTTTTCTCCAAGTGGAAGTATTTTTTTTATTTTTTCCAAAACCCGAAAACCCGTAAAATCGGGAAAAATTGAAAAGTGCATCTAGAGGTCGAGTTTTGAGCTGATTTTTTGCAGTCCACTCCATAATAGCATAAGTAAGCTTCCCTCCAAATTTCATTCAATTTGCACACGGGGATTTTTTTTTATGACGTTTTTAGAAAACGGCTCAACTTCAAAATTTTCAAACTACTACTTCAAGATGGGTTGGTTTTGCAACCAAACCTTGACAGCACTAATTTGGGACCATTTGAAGTGTTTTCCAACCCATAAGTCTCAAAAATCATGACTCTGAAAATTTCACAAATTTTGACCCCAAGCACCATGCACCAAAAACTTAGCCAAGTCTCACCACCAACTTGGCTAGCTTGAAAACCAACCAAAATGAAAAATTTCTTGCACCAAGATTTTGAGTGTAGCCATTTGGTCATATATAGAGTGCATTCCAACCATCAAATCTCAAAACCAACACTTTGAAAATTTCCCAAATCTTGGCACCATGCACCGACCTAGCCAAGTCTCAACACCAAACTTGACTAGCTTGAAAACCAACCAAAATGAAAAATTTCTTGCACCAAGATTTTGAGTGTAGCCATTTGGTCATATATAGAGTGCATTCCAACCATCAAATATCAAAAACCAACACTTTGAAAATTTCCCAAATCTTGGCACCATGCACCGACCTAGCCAAGTCTCAACACCAAACTTGACTAGCTTGAAAACCAACCAAAATGAAAAATTTCTTGCACCAAGATTTTGAGTGTAGCCATTTGGTCATATATAGAGTGCATTCCAACCATCAAATCTCAAAAACCAACACTTTGAAATTTCCCAAATCTTGGCACCATGCACCGACCAAGCCAAGTCTCACCACCAAACTTGGCTAGCTTGAAAACCACCCAAAATGAAAAATTTCTTTGCACCAAGATTTTTAGTGTAGTCATTTGGTGATATAAAGAGTGCATTCCAACCATCAAATCTCAAAAACAAACACTTTGAAAATTTCTCAAATCTTGGCACCATGCACCGATCAAGCAAGTCTCACCACCAAACTTGGCTAGCTTGAAAACCACCCAAAAATGAAAAATTTCTTGCACCAAGATTTTTAGTGTAGTCATTTGGTGATATAAAGAGTGCATTCCAACCATCAAATCTCAAAAACCAAACACTTTGAAAATTTCCCAAATCTTGGCACCATGCACCGACCAAGCCAAGTCTCACCACCAAACTTGGCTAGCTTGAAAACCACCCAAAATGAAAAATTTCTTGCACCAAGATTTTTAGTGTAGTCATTTGGTGATATAAAGAGTGCATTCCAACCATCAAATCTCAAAAACCAACACTTTGAAAATTTCCCAAATCTTGGCACCATGCACCGACCAAGCCAAGTCTCACCACCAAACTTGGCTAGCTTGAAAACCACCCAACATGAAAAATTTCTTGCACCAAGATTTTTAGTGTAGTCATTTGGTGATATAAAGAGTGCATTCCAACCATCAAATCTCAAAAACCAACACTTTGAAAATTTCCCCAAATCTTGGCACCATGCACCGACCAAGCCAAGTCTCACCACCAAACTTGGTTAGCTTGAAAACCACCCAAAATGAAAAATTTCTTGCACCAAGATTTTTAGTGTAGTCATTTGGTGATATAAAGAGTGCATTCCAACCATCAAATCTCAAAACCAACACTTTGAAAATTTCCCAAATCTTGGCACCATGCACCGACCAAGCCAAGTCTCACCACCAAACTTGGCTAGCTTGAAAACCACCCAAAATGAAAAATTTTCTTGCACCAAGATTTTTAGTGTAGTCATTTGGTGATATAAAGAGTGCATTCCAACCATCAAATCTCAAAAACCCAACACTTTGAAAATTTCCCAAATCTTGGCACCATGCACCGACCAAGCCAAGTCTCACCACCAAACTTGGTTAGCTTGAAAACCACCCAAAATGAAAAATTTCTTGCACCAAGATTTTTTAGTGTAGTCATTTGGTGATATAAAGAGTGCATTCCAACCATCAAATCTCAAAAACCAACACTTTGAAAATTTCCCAAATCTTGGCACCATGCACCGACCAAGCCAAGTCTCACCACCAAACTTGGCTAGCTTGAAAACCACCCAAAATGAAAAATTTCTTGCACCAAGATTTTTAGTGTAGTCATTTGGTGATATAAAGAGTGCATTCCAACCATCAAATCTCAAAAACCAACACTTTGAAAATTTCCCAAATCTTGGCACCATGCACCGACCAAGCCAAGTCTCACCACCAACTT
>CP144701.1:1428954-1431454 GCA_036885675.1 Vigna mungo
CCTACCTCACCAAGTTTCATAATTTTTCTCCAAGTGGAAGTATTTTTTTTATTTTTTCCAAAACCCGAAAACCCGTAAAATCGGGAAAAATTGAAAAGTGCATCTAGAGGTCGAGTTTTGAGCTGATTTTTTGCAGTCCACTCCATAATAGCATAAGTAAGCTTCCCTCCAAATTTCATTCAATTTGCACACGGGGATTTTTTTTTATGACGTTTTTAGAAAACGGCTCAACTTCAAAATTTTCAAACTACTTCAAGATGGGTTGGTTTTGCAACCAAACCTTGACAGCACTAATTTGGGACCATTTGAAGTGTTTTCCAACCCATAAGTCTCAAAAATCATGACTCTGAAAATTTCACAAATTTTGACCCCAAGCACCATGCACCAAAAACTTAGCCAAGTCTCACCACCAAACTTGGCTAGCTTGAAAACCAACCAAAATGAAAAATTTCTTGCACCAAGATTTTGAGTGTAGCCATTTGGTCATATATAGAGTGCATTCCAACCATCAAATCTCAAAAACCAACACTTTGAAAATTTCCCAAATCTTGGCACCATGCACCGACCTAGCCAAGTCTCAACACCAAACTTGACTAGCTTGAAAACCAACCAAAATGAAAAATTTCTTGCACCAAGATTTTGAGTGTAGCCATTTGGTCATATATAGAGTGCATTCCAACCATCAAATATCAAAAACCAACACTTTGAAAATTTCCCAAATCTTGGCACCATGCACCGACCTAGCCAAGTCTCAACACCAAACTTGACTAGCTTGAAAACCAACCAAAATGAAAAATTTCTTGCACCAAGATTTTGAGTGTAGCCATTTGGTCATATATAGAGTGCATTCCAACCATCAAATCTCAAAAACCAACACTTTGAAATTTCCCAAATCTTGGCACCATGCACCGACCAAGCCAAGTCTCACCACCAAACTTGGCTAGCTTGAAAACCACCCAAAATGAAAAATTTCTTGCACCAAGATTTTTAGTGTAGTCATTTGGTGATATAAAGAGTGCATTCCAACCATCAAATCTCAAAAACAAACACTTTGAAAATTTCTCAAATCTTGGCACCATGCACCGATCAAGCCAAGTCTCACCACCAAACTTGGCTAGCTTGAAAACCACCCAAAATGAAAAATTTCTTGCACCAAGATTTTTAGTGTAGTCATTTGGTGATATAAAGAGTGCATTCCAACCATCAAATCTCAAAAACCAACACTTTGAAAATTTCCCAAATCTTGGCACCATGCACCGACCAAGCCAAGTCTCACCACCAAACTTGGCTAGCTTGAAAACCACCCAAAATGAAAAATTTCTTGCACCAAGATTTTTAGTGTAGTCATTTGGTGATATAAAGAGTGCATTCCAACCATCAAATCTCAAAAACCAACACTTTGAAAATTTCCCAAATCTTGGCACCATGCACCGACCAAGCCAAGTCTCACCACCAAACTTGGCTAGCTTGAAAACCACCCAAAATGAAAAATTTCTTGCACCAAGATTTTTAGTGTAGTCATTTGGTGATATAAAGAGTGCATTCCAACCATCAAATCTCAAAAACCAACACTTTGAAAATTTCCCAAATCTTGGCACCATGCACCGACCAAGCCAAGTCTCACCACCAAACTTGGTTAGCTTGAAAACCACCCAAAATGAAAAATTTCTTGCACCAAGATTTTTAGTGTAGTCATTTGGTGATATAAAGAGTGCATTCCAACCATCAAATCTCAAAAACCAACACTTTGAAAATTTCCCAAATCTTGGCACCATGCACCGACCAAGCCAAGTCTCACCACCAAACTTGGCTAGCTTGAAAACCACCCAAAATGAAAAATTTCTTGCACCAAGATTTTTAGTGTAGTCATTTGGTGATATAAAGAGTGCATTCCAACCATCAAATCTCAAAAACCAACACTTTGAAAATTTCCCAAATCTTGGCACCATGCACCGACCAAGCCAAGTCTCACCACCAAACTTGGTTAGCTTGAAAACCACCCAAAATGAAAAATTTCTTGCACCAAGATTTTTAGTGTAGTCATTTGGTGATATAAAGAGTGCATTCCAACCATCAAATCTCAAAAACCAACACTTTGAAAATTTCCCAAATCTTGGCACCATGCACCGACCAAGCCAAGTCTCACCACCAAACTTGGCTAGCTTGAAAACCACCCAAAATGAAAAATTTCTTGCACCAAGATTTTTAGTGTAGTCATTTGGTGATATAAAGAGTGCATTCCAACCATCAAATCTCAAAAACCAACACTTTGAAAATTTCCCAAATCTTGGCACCATGCACCGACCAAGCCAAGTCTCACCACCAAACTTGGCTAGCTTGAAAACCACCCAAAATGAAAAATTTCTTGCACCAAGATTTTTAGTGTAGCCATTTGGTCATATAAAGAGTGCATTCCAACCATCAAATCTCAAAAACCAACACTTTGAAAATTTCCCAAATCTTGGCACCATGCACCGACCAAGCCAAGTCTCACCACCAA
>CP144701.1:1451454-1453954 GCA_036885675.1 Vigna mungo
CCCCATTGCCTGGGTATTATTCGGTCACAGGTGCGGGGAGCCCCCAAGGCACCACTCTCCATGGCCAGCCAAAGTGAGTCAAACTGGCGTGGAGAGCTGCTCCCCCCCTATATATTCGAAAAGGGCCGCTGCATGATCGCCTGCCTGGTCAGGGCTGAGCCAGGACTTTTCGGAAAAATGACCGATCGGTCATTTGGGAAGGCCCTCTCCCAACCCTTCCGGCCAAAGGCAAAAGATCCATCACAAATGTGGTGGAAGGTTTGATCTATGGTTGGAAGGGCGTGCGAGAGAACCACACTCACTTTAACCTGTCCGAGGGTCGACGAGTTCCATGACCGAATGTCATTCCCACATCCGGGCCACTTTCCTACTCATCCATTGCCTGGGAATGTCCATGCGCAAGTCGGGGGGGTTCCCAGGGCTCACCCCAACACGCCAGCAAAAGTGAGTCAAAGCTGGCGTGAGGAGCCACTCCCCCCCTATAAGGGGTTATTTTGCGAAAGGCAAATTTGTACAAGTAGATACACTTTTTGTGAGCAGACATAAGTCCATATCTCGAGCTACACAACGAATTTGGACGAGATTTTTTGCAGGGATCCTTACAAAAATGGTATCTCCTACCTCACCAAGTTTCATAATTTTTCTCCAAGTGGAAGTATTTTTTTTATTTTTTCCAAAACCCGAAAACCCGTAAAATCGGGAAAAATTGAAAAGTGCATCTAGAGGTCGAGTTTTGAGCTGATTTTTTGCAGTCCACTCCATAATAGCATAAGTAAGCTTCCCTCCAAATTTCATTCAATTTGCACACGGGGATTTTTTTTTATGACGTTTTTAGAAAACGGCTCAACTTCAAAATTTTCAAACTACTTCAAGATGGGTTGGTTTTGCAACCAAACCTTGACAGCACTAATTTGGGACCATTTGAAGTGTTTTCCAACCCATAAGTCTCAAAAATCATGACTCTGAAAATTTCACAAATTTTGACCCCAAGCACCATGCACCAAAAACTTAGCCAAGTCTCACCACCAAACTTGGCTAGCTTGAAAACCAACCAAAATGAAAAATTTCTTGCACCAAGATTTTGAGTGTAGCCATTTGGTCATATATAGAGTGCATTCCAACCATCAAATCTCAAAAACCAACACTTTGAAAATTTCCCAAATCTTGGCACCATGCACCGACCTAGCCAAGTCTCAACACCAAACTTGACTAGCTTGAAAACCAACCAAAATGAAAAATTTCTTGCACCAAGATTTTGAGTGTAGCCATTTGGTCATATATAGAGTGCATTCCAACCATCAAATATCAAAAACCAACACTTTGAAAATTTCCCAAATCTTGGCACCATGCACCGACCTAGCCAAGTCTCAACACCAAACTTGACTAGCTTGAAAACCAACCAAAATGAAAAATTTCTTGCACCAAGATTTTGAGTGTAGCCATTTGGTCATATATAGAGTGCATTCCAACCATCAAATCTCAAAAACCAACACTTTGAAATTTCCCAAATCTTGGCACCATGCACCGACCAAGCCAAGTCTCACCACCAAACTTGGCTAGCTTGAAAACCACCCAAAATGAAAAATTTCTTGCACCAAGATTTTTAGTGTAGTCATTTGGTGATATAAAGAGTGCATTCCAACCATCAAATCTCAAAAACAAACACTTTGAAAATTTCTCAAATCTTGGCACCATGCACCGATCAAGCCAAGTCTCACCACCAAACTTGGCTAGCTTGAAAACCACCCAAAATGAAAAATTTCTTGCACCAAGATTTTTAGTGTAGTCATTTGGTGATATAAAGAGTGCATTCCAACCATCAAATCTCAAAAACCAACACTTTGAAAATTTCCCAAATCTTGGCACCATGCACCGACCAAGCCAAGTCTCACCACCAAACTTGGCTAGCTTGAAAACCACCCAAAATGAAAAATTTCTTGCACCAAGATTTTTAGTGTAGTCATTTGGTGATATAAAGAGTGCATTCCAACCATCAAATCTCAAAAACCAACACTTTGAAAATTTCCCAAATCTTGGCACCATGCACCGACCAAGCCAAGTCTCACCACCAAACTTGGCTAGCTTGAAAACCACCCAAAATGAAAAATTTCTTGCACCAAGATTTTTAGTGTAGTCATTTGGTGATATAAAGAGTGCATTCCAACCATCAAATCTCAAAAACCAACACTTTGAAAATTTCCCAAATCTTGGCACCATGCACCGACCAAGCCAAGTCTCACCACCAAACTTGGTTAGCTTGAAAACCACCCAAAATGAAAAATTTCTTGCACCAAGATTTTTAGTGTAGTCATTTGGTGATATAAAGAGTGCATTCCAACCATCAAATCTCAAAAACCAACACTTTGAAAATTTCCCAAATCTTGGCACCATGCACCGACCAAGCCAAGTCTCACCACCAAACTTGGCTAGCTTGAAAACCACCCAAAATGAAAAATTTCTTGCACCAAGATTTTTAGTGTAGTCATTTGGTGATATAAAG
>CP144701.1:1483954-1486944 GCA_036885675.1 Vigna mungo
AAATGACCGATCGGTCATTTGGGAAGGCCCTCTCCCAACCCTTCCGGCCAAAGGCAAAAGATCCATCACAAATGTGGTGGAAGGTTTGATCTATGGTTGGAAGGGCGTGCGAGAGAACCACACTCACTTTAACCTGTCCGAGGGTCGACGAGTTCCATGACCGAATGTCATTCCCACATCCGGGCCACTTTCCTACTCATCCATTGCCTGGGAATGTCCATGCGCAAGTCGGGGGGGTTCCCAGGGCTCACCCCAACACGCCAGCAAAAGTGAGTCAAAGCTGGCGTGAGGAGCCACTCCCCCCCTATAAGGGGTTATTTTGCGAAAGGCAAATTTGTACAAGTAGATACACTTTTTGTGAGCAGACATAAGTCCATATCTCGAGCTACACAACGAATTTGGACGAGATTTTTTGCAGGGATCCTTACAAAAATGGTATCTCCTACCTCACCAAGTTTCATAATTTTTCTCCAAGTGGAAGTATTTTTTTTATTTTTTCCAAAACCCGAAAACCCGTAAAATCGGGAAAAATTGAAAAGTGCATCTAGAGGTCGAGTTTTGAGCTGATTTTTTGCAGTCCACTCCATAATAGCATAAGTAAGCTTCCCTCCAAATTTCATTCAATTTGCACACGGGATTTTTTTTTATGACGTTTTTAGAAAACGGCTCAACTTCAAAATTTTCAAACTACTTCAAGATGGGTTGGTTTGCAACCAAACCTTGACAGCACTAATTTTGGACCATTTGAAGTGTTTTCCAACCCATAAGTCTCAAAAATCATGACTCTGAAAAATTTCACAAATTTTGACCCCAAGCACCATGCACCAAAAACTTAGCCAAGTCTCACCACCAAACTTGGCTAGCTGAAAACCAACCAAAATGAAAATTTCTTGCACCAGGATTTTGAGTGTAGCCATTTGGTCATATATAGAGTGCATTCCAACCATCAAATCTCAAAACCAACACTTTGAAAATTTCCCAAATCTTGGCACCATGCACCGACCTAGCCAAGCTCTCAACACCAAACTTGACTAGCTTGAAAACCAACAAAATGAAAAATTTCTTGCACCAAGATTTTGAGTGTAGCCATTTGGTCATATATAGAGTGCATTCCAACCATCAAATATCAAAAACCAACACTTTGAAAATTTCACCAAATCTTGGCACCATGCACCGACCTAGCCAAGTCTCAACACCAAACTTGACTTAGCTTGAAACCAACCAAAATGAAAAATTTTCTTTGCACCAAGATTTTGGTGTAGCCATTTGGTCATATATAGAGTGCATTCCAACCATCAAATCTCACAAAACCAACACTTTGAAATTTCCCCAAATCTTGGCACCATGCACCGACCAAGCCAAGTCTCACACCAAACTTGGCTAGCTTGAAAACCACCCAAATGAAAAATTCTTCTTGCACCAAGATTTTAGTGTACTCATTTGGTGATATAAGACGTGCATTCCAACCATCAAATCTCAAAAACAAACACTTTGAAAATTTCTCAAATCTTTGGCACCATGCACCGATCAAGCCCAAGTCTCACCACCCAAACCTTGGCTAGCTTGACAACCACCCCAAAATGACAAATTTCTTGCACCCAAGATTTTAGTGTAGTCATTGGTGATATCAAGAGTGCATTCCAACCATCAAATCTCAAAAACCAACACTTTGAAAATTTCCCCAATCTTGGCACCATGCACGACCAAGCCAAGTCTCAACACCAACTTGACTAGCTTGAAAACCACCCAAATGAAAATTTCTTTGCACCAAGATTTTTACGTGTATTCAATTTGTTCGATATAAAGGAGTGCATTCCAACCATCACATCTCAAAAACCAACACTTTGAAATTTCCCCAATTCTTTGCACCATGCATCCGACCAAGCCAAGTCTCACCACCAAAACTTGGCTAGCTTGAAACCACCCAAAATGAACAATTTCTTGCAACCAAGACTTTTTAGTGTAGGTCATTTGTGTCATATAAAGAGTGCATTCCAACCATCAAATCCTCCAAAAACCAACACTTTGAAAATTTTCCCAATATCTTGGCACCATGCACCGACCAAGCCAAGCTCACCACCAAACTGGTTAGCTTGAAAACCACCCAAATGAAAAATTTCCTTGCACCAAGATTTTTTAGTGTAGTCATTTGGTGATATAAAGAGTAGCATTCCAACCATCAAATCTCAAAAACCAACACTTTGAAAATTTCCCAATACTTGGCACCATGCACCGACCAAGCCAAGTCTCACCACCAAACTTGGCTAGCTTGAAAAACACCCCAAAATGAAAATTTCTTGCACCACAGATTTTTAGTGTAGTCATTTGGTGATATAAAGAGTGCATTCCAACCATCAAATCTCAAAAACCAACACTTTGAAAATTTCCCAAATCTTGGCACCATGCACCGACCAAGCCAAGTCTCACCACCAAACTTGGTTAGCTTGAAAACCACCCAAAATGAAAAAATTTCTTGCACCAAGATTTTAGTGTAGTCATTTGGTGATATAAAGAGTGCATTCCAAATCAAATCTCAAAAACCAACACTTTGAAAAATTTCCCAAATCTTGGCACCATGCACCGACCAAGCCAAGTCTCACCACCAAACTTGGCTAGCTTGAAACCACCCAAAATGAAAAATTTCTTGCACCAAGATTTTTAGTGTAGTCATTTGGTGATATAAAGAGTGCATTCCAACCATCAAATCTCAAAAACCAACACTTTGAAAATTTCCCAAATCTTGGCACCATGCACCGACCAAGCCAAGTCTACCACCAAACTTGGCTAGCTTGAAAACCACCAAAATGAAAAATTTCTTGCACCAAGATTTTAGTGTAGCCATTTGGTCATATGAAGAGTGCATTCCAACCATCAAATCTCAAAAACCAACACTTGAAAATTCCCAAATCTTGGCACCATGCACCGACCAAGCCAAGTCTCACACCAAACTTGGCTAGCTTGAAAACCAACCAAAATGAAAAAATTTCTTG
>CP144701.1:1487444-1489944 GCA_036885675.1 Vigna mungo
TTTCAAGCTAGCCAAGTTTGGTGGTGAGACTGGCTTGGTCGGTGCATGGTGCCAAGATTGGGAAATTTTCAAAGTGTTGGTTTTTGAGATTTGATGGTTGGAATGCCACTTTATATCACCAAATGGAACACTAAAAATCTGGTGCAAGAAATTTTTCATTTTGGGTGGTTTTCAAGCTAACCAAGTTTGGTGGTGAGACTTGGCTTGGTCGGGTGCATGGTGCCAAGATTTGGGAAATTTTCAAAGTGTTGGTTTTGAGATTTGATGGTTGGAATGCACTCTTTATATCACCAAATGACTACACTAAAAATCTTGGTGCAAGAAATTTTTCATTTTGGGGGTTTCAAGCTAGCCAAGTTTGGTGGTGAGACTTGGCTTGGTCGGTGCATGGTGCCAAGATTTGGGAAATTTCAAAGTGTTGGTTTTGAGATTTGATGGTTGGAATGCACTCTTTATATCACAAATGACTACACTAAAAATCTTGGTGCAAGAAATTTTCATTTTGGGTGGTTTTCAAGCTACCAAGTTGGTGGTGAGACTTGGCTTGGTCGGTGCATGGTGCCAAGATTTGGGAAATTTCAAAGTGTTGGTTTTTGAGATTTGATGGTTGGAATGCACTCTTTATAACCAAATGACTACACTAAAAATCTTGGTGCAAGAAATTTTTCATTTTGGGTGGTTTTCAAGCTAGCCAAGTTGGTGGTGAGACTTGGCTTGGTCGGTGCATGGTGCCAAGATTTGGGAAATTTTCAAAGTGTTGGTTTTTGAGATTTGATGGTTGGAATGCACTTTATATCACCAAATGACTACACTAAAAATCTTGGTGCAAGAATTTTTCATTTTGGGGTTTCAAGCTAGCCAAGTTTGGTGGTGAGACTTGGCTTGGTCGGGCATGGTGCCAAGATTTGGGAAATTTCAAAGTGTGTTGTTTTTGAGATTTGATGGTTGGAATGCACTCTTTATATCACCAAATGACTACACTAAAAATCTTGGTGCAAGAAATTTTTCATTTTGGGTGGTTTTCAAGCTAGCCAAGTTTGGTGGTGAGACTTGGCTTGATCGGTGCATGGTGCCAAGATTGAGAAATTTTCAAAGTGTTTGTTTTTGAGATTTGATGGTTGGAATGCACTCTTTATATCACAAATGACTACACTAAAAATCTTGGTGCAAGAAATTTTCATTTTGGTGGTTTCAAGCTAGCCAAGTTTGGTGGTGAGACTTGGCTGGTCGGTGCATGGTGCCAAGATTTGGGAAATTTCAAAAGTGTTGGTTTTGAGATTTGATGTTGGAATGCACTCTATATATGACAAATGGCTACACTCAAAAATCTTGGTGCAAGAAATTTTTCATTTTGGTTGGTTTTCAAGCTAGTCAAGTTTGGTTGAGACTTGCTAGGTCGGTGCATGGTGCCAAGATTTGGGAAATTTTCAAAGTGTTGGTTTTTGATATTGATGGTTGGAATGCACTCTATATATGACCAAATGGCTACACTCAAAATCTTGGTGCAAGAAATTTTTCATTTGGTGGTTTTCAAGCTAGTCAAGTTTGGTGTTGAGACTTGGCTAGGTCGGTGCATGGTGCCAAGATTTGGGAAATTTTCAAAGTGTTGGTTTTGAGATTTGATGGTTGGAATGCACTTATATATGACCAAATGGCTACACTCAAAATCTTGGTGCAAGAAATTTTTCATTTTGGTTGGTTTTCAAGCTAGCCAAGTTTGGTGGTGAGACTTGGCTAAGTTTTGGTGCATGGTGCTTGGGGTCAAAATTTGTGAAATTTCAGAGTCATGATTTTGAGACTTATGGGTTGGAAAACACTTCAAATGGTCCCAAATTAGTGCTGTCAAGGTTTGGTTGCAAAACCAACCCATCTTGAAGTAGTTTGAAAATTTTGAAGTTGAGCCGTTTTCTAAAAACGTCATAAAAAAAAAATCCCCGTGTGCAAATTGAATGAAATTTGGAGGGAAGCTTACTTATGCTATTATGGAGTGGACTGCAAAAAATCAGCTCAAAACTCGACCTCTAGATGCACTTTTCAATTTTCCCGATTTTACGGGTTTTCGGGTTTTGGAAAAAATAAAAAAAATACTTCCACTTGGAGAAAAATATGAAATTGGTGAGGTAGGAGATACCATTTTTGTAAGGATCCCTGCAAAAAATCTCGTCCAAATTCGTTGTGTAGCTCGAGATATGGACTTATGTCTGCTCACAAAAAGTGTATCTACTTGTACAAATTTGCCTTTCGCAAATAACCCCTTATAGGGGGGAGTGGCTCCTCACGCCAGCTTTGACTCACTTTTGCTGGCGTGTTGGGGTGAGCCCTGGGAACCCCCCCGACTTGCGCATGGACATTCCCAGGCAATGGATGAGTAGGAAAGTGGCCCGGATGTGGAATGACATTCGGTCATGGAACTCGTCGACCCTCTGACAGGTTAAAGTGAGTGTGGTTCTCTCGCACGCCCTTCCACCATAGATCAAACCTTCCACCACATTTGTGATGG
>CP144701.1:1509944-1512444 GCA_036885675.1 Vigna mungo
CTACACTAAAAATCTTGGTGCAAGAAATTTTTCATTTTGGGTGGTTTTCAAGCTAGCCAAGTTTGGTGGTGAGACTTGGCTTGGTCGGTGCATGGTGCCAAGATTTGGGAAATTTTCAAAGTGTTGGTTTTTGAGATTTGATGGTTGGAATGCACTCTTTATATCACCAAATGACTACACTAAAAATCTTGGTGCAAGAAATTTTTCATTTTGGGTGGTTTTCAAGCTAGCCAAGTTTGGTGGTGAGACTTGGCTTGGTCGGTGCATGGTGCCAAGATTTGGGAAATTTTCAAAGTGTTGGTTTTTGAGATTTGATGGTTGGAATGCACTCTTTATATCACCAAATGACTACACTAAAAATCTTGGTGCAAGAAATTTTTCATTTTGGGTGGTTTTCAAGCTAGCCAAGTTTGGTGGTGAGACTTGGCTTGGTCGGTGCATGGTGCCAAGATTTGGGAAATTTTCAAAGTGTTGGTTTTTGAGATTTGATGGTTGGAATGCACTCTTTATATCACCAAATGACTACACTAAAAATCTTGGTGCAAGAAATTTTTCATTTTGGGTGGTTTTCAAGCTAGCCAAGTTTGGTGGTGAGACTTGGCTTGGTCGGTGCATGGTGCCAAGATTTGGGAAATTTTCAAAGTGTTGGTTTTTGAGATTTGATGGTTGGAATGCACTCTTTATATCACCAAATGACTACACTAAAAATCTTGGTGCAAGAAATTTTTCATTTTGGGTGGTTTTCAAGCTAGCCAAGTTTGGTGGTGAGACTTGGCTTGGTCGGTGCATGGTGCCAAGATTTGGGAAATTTTCAAAGTGTTTGTTTTTGAGATTTGATGGTTGGAATGCACTCTTTATATCACCAAATGACTACACTAAAAATCTTGGTGCAAGAAATTTTTCATTTTGGGTGGTTTTCAAGCTAGCCAAGTTTGGTGGTGAGACTTGGCTTGGTCGGTGCATGGTGCCAAGATTTGGGAAATTTTCAAAGTGTTGGTTTTTGAGATTGATGGTTGGAATGCACTCTTTATATCACCAAATGACTACACTAAAAATCTTGGTGCAAGAAATTTTCATTTTGGGTGGTTTTCAAGCTAGCCAAGTTTGGTGGTGAGACTTGGCTTGGTCGGTGCATGGTGCCAAGATTTGGGAAATTTTCAAAGTGTTGGTTTTTGAGATTTGATGGTTGGAATGCACTCTTTATATCACCAAATGACTACACTAAAAATCTTGGTGCAAGAAATTTTTCATTTTGGGTGGTTTTCAAGCTAGCCAAGTTTGGTGGTGAGACTTGGCTTGGTCGGTGCATGGTGCCAAGATTTGGAAATTTTCAAAGTGTTGGTTTTTGAGATTTGATGGTTGGAATGCACTCTTTATATCACCAAATGACTACACTAAAAATCTTGGTGCAAGAAATTTTTCATTTTGGGGTGGTTTTCAAGCTAGCCAAGTTTGGTGGTGAGACTTGGCTTGGTCGGTGCATGGTGCCAAGATTTGGGAAATTTTCAAAGTGTTGGTTTTTGAGATTTGATGGTTGGAATGCACTCTATATATGACCAAATGGCTACACTCAAAATCTTGGTGCAAGAAATTTTTCATTTTGGTTGGTTTTCAAGCTAGTCAAGTTTGGTGTTGAGACTTGGCTAGGTCGGTGCATGGTGCCAAGATTTGGGAAATTTTCAAAGTGTTGGTTTTTGATATTTGATGGTTGGAATGCACTCTATATATGACCAAATGGCTACACTCAAAATCTTGGTGCAAGAAATTTTTCATTTTGGTTGGTTTTCAAGCTAGTCAAGTTTGGTGTTGAGACTTGGCTAGGTCGGTGCATGGTGCCAAGATTTGGGAAATTTTCAAAGTGTTGGTTTTTGAGATTTGATGGTTGGAATGCACTCTATATATGACCAAATGGCTACACTCAAAATCTTGGTGCAAGAAATTTTTCATTTTGGTTGGTTTTCAAGCTAGCCAAGTTTGGTGGTGAGACTTGGCTAAGTTTTTGGTGCATGGTGCTTGGGGTCAAAATTTGTGAAATTTTCAGAGTCATGATTTTTGAGACTTATGGGTTGGAAAACACTTCAAATGGTCCCAAATTAGTGCTGTCAAGGTTTGGTTGCAAAACCAACCCATCTTGAAGTAGTTTGAAAATTTTGAAGTTGAGCCGTTTTCTAAAAACGTCATAAAAAAAAATCCCCGTGTGCAAATTGAATGAAATTTGGAGGGAAGCTTACTTATGCTATTATGGAGTGGACTGCAAAAAATCAGCTCAAAACTCGACCTCTAGATGCACTTTTCAATTTTTCCCGATTTTACGGGTTTTCGGGTTTTGGAAAAAATAAAAAAAATACTTCCACTTGGAGAAAAATTATGAAACTTGGTGAGGTAGGAGATACCATTTTTGTAAGGATCCCTGCAAAAAATCTCGTCCAAATTCGTTGTGTAGCTCGAGATATGGACTTATGTCTGCTCACAAAAAGTGTATCTACTTGTACAAATTTGC
>CP144701.1:1531418-1533918 GCA_036885675.1 Vigna mungo
AAAGCTGGCGTGAGGAGCCACTCCCCCCCTATAAGGGGTTATTTTGCGAAAGGCAAATTTGTACAAGTAGATACACTTTTTGTGAGCAGACATAAGTCCATATCTCGAGCTACACAACGAATTTGGACGAGATTTTTTGCAGGGATCCTTACAAAAATGGTATCTCCTACCTCACCAAGTTTCATAATTTTTCTCCAAGTGGAAGTATTTTTTTTATTTTTTCCAAAACCCGAAAACCCGTAAAATCGGGAAAAATTGAAAAGTGCATCTAGAGGTCGAGTTTTGAGCTGATTTTTTGCAGTCCACTCCATAATAGCATAAGTAAGCTTCCCTCCAAATTTCATTCAATTTGCACACGGGGATTTTTTTTTATGACGTTTTTAGAAAACGGCTCAACTTCAAAATTTTCAAACTACTTCAAGATGGGTTGGTTTTGCAACCAAACCTTGACAGCACTAATTTGGGACCATTTGAAGTGTTTTCCAACCCATAAGTCTCAAAAATCATGACTCTGAAAATTTCACAAATTTTGACCCCAAGCACCATGCACCAAAAACTTAGCCAAGTCTCACCACCAAACTTGGCTAGCTTGAAAACCAACCAAAATGAAAAATTTCTTGCACCAAGATTTTGAGTGTAGCCATTTGGTCATATATAGAGTGCATTCCAACCATCAAATCTCAAAAACCAACACTTTGAAAATTTCCCAAATCTTGGCACCATGCACCGACCTAGCCAAGTCTCAACACCAAACTTGACTAGCTTGAAAACCAACCAAAATGAAAAATTTCTTGCACCAAGATTTTGAGTGTAGCCATTTGGTCATATATAGAGTGCATTCCAACCATCAAATATCAAAAACCAACACTTTGAAAATTTCCCAAATCTTGGCACCATGCACCGACCTAGCCAAGTCTCAACACCAAACTTGACTAGCTTGAAAACCAACCAAAATGAAAAATTTCTTGCACCAAGATTTTGAGTGTAGCCATTTGGTCATATATAGAGTGCATTCCAACCATCAAATCTCAAAAACCAACACTTTGAAATTTCCCAAATCTTGGCACCATGCACCGACCAAGCCAAGTCTCACCACCAAACTTGGCTAGCTTGAAAACCACCCAAAATGAAAAATTTCTTGCACCAAGATTTTTAGTGTAGTCATTTGGTGATATAAAGAGTGCATTCCAACCATCAAATCTCAAAAACAAACACTTTGAAATTTCTCAAATCTTGGCACCATGCACCGATCAAGCCAAGTCTCACCACCAAACTTGGCTAGCTTGAAAAACCACCCAAAATGAAAAATTTCTTGCACCAAGATTTTTAGTGTAGTCATTTGGTGATATAAAGAGTGCATTCCAACCATCAAATCTCAAAAACCAACACTTTGAAAATTTCCCAAATCTTGGCACCATGCACCGACCAAGCCAAGTCTCACCACCAAACTTGGCTAGCTTGAAAACCACCCAAAATGAAAAATTTCTTGCACCAAGATTTTTAGTGTAGTCATTTGGTGATATAAAGAGTGCATTCCAACCATCAAATCTCAAAAACCAACACTTTGAAAATTTCCCAAATCTTGGCACCATGCACCGACCAAGCCAAGTCTCACCACCAAACTTGGCTAGCTTGAAAACCACCCAAAATGAAAAATTTCTTGCACCAAGATTTTTAGTGTAGTCATTTGGTGATATAAAGAGTGCATTCCAACCATCAAATCTCAAAAACCAACACTTTGAAAATTTCCCAAATCTTGGCACCATGCACCGACCAAGCCAAGTCTCACCACCAAACTTGGTTAGCTTGAAAACCACCCAAAATGAAAAATTTCTTGCACCAAGATTTTTAGTGTAGTCATTTGGTGATATAAAGAGTGCATTCCAACCATCAAATCTCAAAAACCAACACTTTGAAAATTTCCCAAATCTTGGCACCATGCACCGACCAAGCCAAGTCTCACCACCAAACTTGGCTAGCTTGAAAACCACCCAAAATGAAAAATTTCTTGCACCAAGATTTTTAGTGTAGTCATTTGGTGATATAAAGAGTGCATTCCAACCATCAAATCTCAAAACCAACACTTTGAAAATTTCCCAAATCTTGGCACCATGCACCGACCAAGCCAAGTCTCACCACCAAACTTGGCTAGCTTGAAAACCACCCAAAATGAAAAATTTCTTGCACCAAGATTTTTAGTGTAGTCATTTGGTGATATAAAGAGTGCATTCCAACCATCAAATCTCAAAAACCAACACTTTGAAAATTTCCCAAATCTTGGCACCATGCACCGACCAAGCCAAGTCTCACCACCAAACTTGGCTAGCTTGAAAACCACCCAAAATGAAAAATTTCTTGCACCAAGATTTTTAGTGTAGCCATTTGGTCATATAAAGAGTGCATTCCAACCATCAAATCTCAAAAACCAACACTTTGAAAATTTCCCAAATCTTGGCACCATGCACCGACCAAGCCAAGTCTCACCACCAAACTTGGCTAG
>CP144701.1:1560253-1602488 GCA_036885675.1 Vigna mungo
AGAGTGCATTCCAACCATCAAATCTCAAAAACCAACACTTTGAAAATTTCCCAAATCTTGGCACCATGCACCGACCAAGCCAAGTCTCACCACCAAACTTGGCTAGCTTGAAAACCACCAAAATGAAAAATTTCTTGCACCAAGGATTTTGAGTGTAGGCATTGGTCATATAAAGAGTGGGCATTCCAACCATCAAATATCAAAAACCGAACACTTTGAAAATTTCCTCAAATCTTGGCGCCATGCACCGACCAAGCCAAGTCTCACCACCAAACTTGGCTAAGCGTGAAAATCAACCAAAAATGAAAAATTTCTTGCACCAAGATTTTTAGTGTAGCCATTTGGTGATATGAAGAGTGCATTCCACCATCAAATCTCAAAAACCAACACTTTGAAAAATTTCCAAATCTTGGCAACCATGCACCGACCAAGCAAGTCTCACCACCAAACTTGGCTAGCTTGAAAACCCCAAAATGAAAAATTTCCTTGCACAAAGATTTTAGTGTAGCCATTTGGTGATAGAAGAGTGCATTCCAACCATCAAATCTCAAAAACCAACACTTTGAAAATTTCCCAAATCTTGCACCATGCACCGACCATGCCAAGTCTCACCACCAAACTTGGCTAGCTTGAAAACCAACCAAAATGAAAAATTTCTTGCACCAAGATTTTAGTGTAGTCATTTGGTGATATAAAGAGTGCATTCCAACCATCAAATCTCAAAAACCAACACTTTGAAAATTTCCCAAATCTTGGCACCATGCACCGACCAAGCCAAGTCTCACCACCAAACTTGGCTAGCTTGAAAACCACCCAAAATGAAAAATTTCTTGCACCAAGATTTTTAGTGTAGTCATTTGGTGATATAAAGAGTGCATTCCAACCATCAAATCTCAAAAACCAACACTTTGAAAATTTCCCAAATCTTGGCACCATGCACCGACCAAGCCAAGTCTCACCACCAAACTTGGCTAGCTTGAAAACCACCCAAAATGAAAAATTTCTTGCACCAAGATTTTTAGTGTAGTCATTTGGTGATATAAAGAGTGCATTCCAACCATCAAATCTCAAAAACCAACACTTTGAAAATTTCCCAAATCTTGGCACCATGCACCGACCAAGCCAAGTCTCACCACCAAACTTGGCTAGCTTGAAAACCACCCAAAATGAAAAATTTCTTGCACCAAGATTTTTAGTGTAGTCATTTGGTGATATAAAGAGTGCATTCCAACCATCAAATCTCAAAAACCAACACTTTGAAAATTTCCCAAATCTTGGCACCATGCACCGACCAAGCCAAGTCTCACCACCAAACTTGGCTAGCTTGAAAACCACCCAAAATGAAAAATTTCTTGCACCAAGATTTTTAGTGTAGTCATTTGGTGATATAAAGAGTGCATTCCAACCATCAAATCTCAAAAACCAACACTTTGAAAATTTCCCAAATCTTGGCACCATGCACCGACCAAGCCAAGTCTCACCACCAAACTTGGCTAGCTTGAAAACCAACCAAAATGAAAAATTTCTTGCACCAAGATTTTTAGTGTAGTCATTTGGTGATATAAAGAGTGCATTCCAACCATCAAATCTCAAAAACCAACACTTTGAAAATTTCCCAAATCTTGGCACCATGCACCGACCAAGCCAAGTCTCACCACCAAACTTGGCTAGCTTGAAAACCAACCAAAATGAAAAATTTCTTGCACCAAGATTTTTAGTGTAGTCATTTGGTGATATAAAGAGTGCATTCCAACCATCAAATCTCAAAAACCAACACTTTGAAAATTTCCCAAATCTTGGCACCATGCACCGACCAAGCCAAGTCTCACCACCAAACTTGGCTAGCTTGAAAACCACCCAAAATGAAAAATTTCTTGCACCAAGATTTTTAGTGTAGTCATTTGGTGATATAAAGAGTGCATTCCAACCATCAAATCTCAAAAACCAACACTTTGAAAATTTCCCAAATCTTGGCACCATGCACCGACCAAGCCAAGTCTCACCACCAAACTTGGCTAGCTTGAAAACCAACCAAAATGAAAAATTTCTTGCACCAAGATTTTTAGTGTAGTCATTTGGTGATATAAAGAGTGCATTCCAACCATCAAATCTCAAAAACCAACACTTTGAAAATTTCCCAAATCTTGGCACCATGCACCGACCAAGCCAAGTCTCACCACCAAACTTGGCTAGCTTGAAAACCACCCAAAATGAAAAATTTCTTGCACCAAGATTTTTAGTGTAGTCATTTGGTGATATAAAGAGTGCATTCCAACCATCAAATCTCAAAAACCAACACTTTGAAAATTTCCCAAATCTTGGCACCATGCACCGACCAAGCCAAGTCTCACCACCAAACTTGGCTAGCTTGAAAACCAACCAAAATGAAAAATTTCTTGCACCAAGATTTTTAGTGTAGTCCATTTGGTGATATAAAGAGTGCATTCCAACCATCAAATCTCAAAAACCAACACTTTGAAAATTTCCCAAATCTTGGCACCATGCACCGACCAAGCCAAGTCTCACCACCAAACTTGGCTAGCTTGAAAACCACCCAAAATGAAAAATTTCTTGCACCAAGATTTTAGTGTAGTCATTTGGTGATATAAAGAGTGCATTCCAACCATCAAATCTCAAAAACCAACACTTTGAAAATTTCCCAAATCTTGGCACCATGCACCGACCAAGCCAAGTCTCACCACCAAACTTGGCTAGCTTGAAAACCACCCAAAATGAAAAATTTCTTGCACCAAGATTTTTAGTGTAGTCATTTGGTGATATAAAGAGTGCATTCCAACCATCAAATCTCAAAAACCAACACTTTGAAAATTTCCCAAATCTTGGCACCATGCACCGACCAAGCCAAGTCTCACCACCAAACTTGGCTAGCTTGAAAACCGCCCAAAATGAAAAATTTCTTGCACCAAGATTTTTAGTGTAGCCATTTGGTGATATAAAGAGTGCATTCCAACCATCAAATCTCAAAAACCAACACTTTGAAAATTTCCCAAATCTTGGCACCATGCACCGACCAAGCCAAGTCTCACCACCAAACTTGGCTAGCTTGAAAACCGCCATAAATGAAAAATTTCTTGCACCAAGATTTTTAGTGTAGTCATTTGGTGATATAAAGAGTGCATTCCAACCATCAAATCTCAAAAACCAACACTTTGAAAATTTCCCAAATCTTGGCACCATGCACCGACCAAGCCAAGTCTCACCACCAAACTTGGCTAGCTTGAAAATCACCCAAAATGAAAAATTTCTTGCACCAAGATTTTTAGTGTAGTCATTTGGTGATATAAAGAGTGCATTCCAACCATCAAATCTCAAAAACCAACACTTTGAAAATTTCCCAAATCTTGGCACCATGCACCGACCAAGCCAAGTCTCACCACCAAACTTGGCTAGCTTGAAAACCACCCAAAATGAAAAATTTCTTGCACCAAGATTTTTAGTGTAGCCATTTGGTGATATAAAGAGTGCATTCCAACCATCAAATCTCAAAAACCAACACTTTGAAAATTTCCCAAATCTTGGCACCATGCACCGACCAAGCCAAGTCTCACCACCAAACTTGGCTAGCTTGAAAACCACCCAAAATGAAAAATTTCTTGCACCAAGATTTTTAGTGTAGCCATTTGGTGATATAAAGAGTGCATTCCAACCATCAAATCTCAAAAACCAACACTTTGAAAATTTCCCAAATCTTGGCACCATGCACCGACCAAGCCAAGTCTCACCACCAAACTTGGCTAGCTTGAAAACCACCCAAAATGAAAAATTTCTTGCACCAAGATTTTTAGTGTAGTCCATTTGGTGATATAAAGAGTGCATTCCAACCATCAAATCTCAAAAACCAACACTTTGAAAATTTCCCAAATCTTGGCACCATGCACCGACCAAGCCAAGTCTCACCACCAAACTTGGCTAGCTTGAAAACCAACCAAAATGAAAAATTTCTTGCACCAAGATTTTTAGTGTAGTCATTTGGTGATATAAAGAGTGCATTCCAACCATCAAATCTCAAAAACCAACACTTTGAAAATTTCCCAAATCTTGGCACCATGCACCGACCAAGCCAAGTCTCACCACCAAACTTGGCTAGCTTGAAAACCACCCAAAATGAAAAATTTCTTGCACCAAGATTTTTAGTGTAGTCATTTGGTGATATAAAGAGTGCATTCCAACCATCAAATCTCAAAAACCAACACTTTGAAAATTTCCCAAATCTTGGCACCATGCACCGACCAAGCCAAGTCTCACCACCAAACTTGGCTAGCTTGAAAACCACCCAAAATGAAAAATTTCTTGCACCAAGATTTTTAGTGTAGTCATTTGGTGATATAAAGAGTGCATTCCAACCATCAAATCTCAAAAACCAACACTTTGAAAATTTCCCAAATCTTGGCACCATGCACCGACCAAGCCAAGTCTCACCACCAAACTTGGCTAGCTTGAAAACCACCCAAAATGAAAAATTTCTTGCACCAAGATTTTTAGTGTAGTCATTTGGTGATATAAAGAGTGCATTCCAACCATCAAATCTCAAAAACCAACACTTTGAAAATTTCCCAAATCTTGGCACCATGCACCGACCAAGCCAAGTCTCACCACCAAACTTGGCTAGCTTGAAAACCACCCAAAATGAAAAATTTCTTGCACCAAGATTTTTAGTGTAGTCATTTGGTGATATAAAGAGTGCATTCCAACCATCAAATCTCAAAAACCAACACTTTGAAAATTTCCCAAATCTTGGCACCATGCACCGACCAAGCCAAGTCTCACCACCAAACTTGGCTAGCTTGAAAACCAACCAAAATGAAAAATTTCTTGCACCAAGATTTTTAGTGTAGTCATTTGGTGATATAAAGAGTGCATTCCAACCATCAAATCTCAAAAACCAACACTTTGAAAATTTCCCAAATCTTGGCACCATGCACCGACCAAGCCAAGTCTCACCACCAAACTTGGCTAGCTTGAAAACCACCCAAAATGAAAAATTTCTTGCACCAAGATTTTTAGTGTAGTCATTTGGTGATATAAAGAGTGCATTCCAACCATCAAATCTCAAAAACCAACACTTTGAAAATTTCCCAAATCTTGGCACCATGCACCGACCAAGCCAAGTCTCACCACCAAACTTGGCTAGCTTGAAAACCAACCAAAATGAAAAATTTCTTGCACCAAGATTTTTAGTGTAGTCATTTGGTGATATAAAGAGTGCATTCCAACCATCAAATCTCAAAAACCAACACTTTGAAAATTTCCCAAATCTTGGCACCATGCACCGACCAAGCCAAGTCTCACCACCAAACTTGGCTAGCTTGAAAACCAACCAAAATGAAAAATTTCTTGCACCAAGATTTTTAGTGTAGTCATTTGGTGATATAAAGAGTGCATTCCAACCATCAAATCTCAAAAACCAACACTTTGAAAATTTCCCAAATCTTGGCACCATGCACCGACCAAGCCAAGTCTCACCACCAAACTTGGCTAGCTTGAAAATCACCCAAAATGAAAAATTTCTTGCACCAAGATTTTTAGTGTAGTCATTTGGTGATATAAAGAGTGCATTCCAACCATCAAATCTCAAAAACCAACACTTTGAAAATTTCCCAAATCTTGGCACCATGCACCGACCAAGCCAAGTCTCACCACCAAACTTGGCTAGCTTGAAAACCACCCAAAATGAAAAATTTCTTGCACCAAGATTTTTAGTGTAGTCATTTGGTGATATAAAGAGTGCATTCCAACCATCAAATCTCAAAAACCAACACTTTGAAAATTTCCCAAATCTTGGCACCATGCACCGACCAAGCCAAGTCTCACCACCAAACTTGGCTAGCTTGAAAACCAACCAAAATGAAAAATTTCTTGCACCAAGATTTTTAGTGTAGTCATTTGGTGATATAAAGAGTGCATTCCAACCATCAAATCTCAAAAACCAACACTTTGAAAATTTCCCAAATCTTGGCACCATGCACCGACCAAGCCAAGTCTCACCACCAAACTTGGCTAGCTTGAAAACCACCCAAAATGAAAAATTTCTTGCACCAAGATTTTTAGTGTAGTCATTTGGTGATATAAAGAGTGCATTCCAACCATCAAATCTCAAAAACCAACACTTTGAAAATTTCCCAAATCTTGGCACCATGCACCGACCAAGCCAAGTCTCACCACCAAACTTGGCTAGCTTGAAAACCACCCAAAATGAAAAATTTCTTGCACCAAGATTTTTAGTGTAGCCATTTGGTGATATAAAGAGTGCATTCCAACCATCAAATCTCAAAAACCAACACTTTGAAAATTTCCCAAATCTTGGCACCATGCACCGACCAAGCCAAGTCTCACCACCAAACTTGGCTAGCTTGAAAACCACCCAAAATGAAAAATTTCTTGCACCAAGATTTTTAGTGTAGTCATTTGGTGATATAAAGAGTGCATTCCAACCATCAAATCTCAAAAACCAACACTTTGAAAATTTCCCAAATCTTGGCACCATGCACCGACCAAGCCAAGTCTCACCACCAAACTTGGCTAGCTTGAAAACCACCCAAAATGAAAAATTTCTTGCACCAAGATTTTTAGTGTAGTCATTTGGTGATATAAAGAGTGCATTCCAACCATCAAATCTCAAAAACCAACACTTTGAAAATTTCCCAAATCTTGGCACCATGCACCGACCAAGCCAAGTCTCACCACCAAACTTGGCTAGCTTGAAAACCACCCAAAATGAAAAATTTCTTGCACCAAGATTTTTAGTGTAGTCATTTGGTGATATAAAGAGTGCATTCCAACCATCAAATCTCAAAAACCAACACTTTGAAAATTTCCCAAATCTTGGCACCATGCACCGACCAAGCCAAGTCTCACCACCAAACTTGGCTAGCTTGAAAATCACCCAAAATGAAAAATTTCTTGCACCAAGATTTTTAGTGTAGTCATTTGGTGATATAAAGAGTGCATTCCAACCATCAAATCTCAAAAACCAACACTTTGAAAATTTCCCAAATCTTGGCACCATGCACCGACCAAGCCAAGTCTCACCACCAAACTTGGCTAGCTTGAAAATCACCCAAAATGAAAAATTTCTTGCACCAAGATTTTTAGTGTAGTCATTTGGTGATATAAAGAGTGCATTCCAACCATCAAATCTCAAAAACCAACACTTTGAAAATTTCCCAAATCTTGGCACCATGCACCGACCAAGCCAAGTCTCACCACCAAACTTGGCTAGCTTGAAAACCACCCAAAATGAAAAATTTCTTGCACCAAGATTTTTAGTGTAGTCATTTGGTGATATGAAGAGTGCATTCCAACCATCAAATCTCAAAAACCAACACTTTGAAAATTTCCCAAATCTTGGCACCATGCACCGACCAAGCCAAGTCTCACCACCAAACTTGGCTAGCTTGAAAACCACCCAAAATGAAAAATTTCTTGCACCAAGATTTTTAGTGTAGTCATTTGGTGATATAAAGAGTGCATTCCAACCATCAAATCTCAAAAACCAACACTTTGAAAATTTCCCAAATCTTGGCACCATGCACCGACCAAGCCAAGTCTCACCACCAAACTTGGCTAGCTTGAAAACCAACCAAAATGAAAAATTTCTTGCACCAAGATTTTTAGTGTAGTCATTTGGTGATATAAAGAGTGCATTCCAACCATCAAATCTCAAAAACCAACACTTTGAAAATTTCCCAAATCTTGGCACCATGCACCGACCAAGCCAAGTCTCACCACCAAACTTGGCTAGCTTGAAAACCACCCAAAATGAAAAATTTCTTGCACCAAGATTTTTAGTGTAGTCATTTGGTGATATGAAGAGTGCATTCCAACCATCAAATCTCAAAAACCAACACTTTGAAAATTTCCCAAATCTTGGCACCATGCACCGACCAAGCCAAGTCTCACCACCAAACTTGGCTAGCTTGAAAACCGCCCAAAATGAAAAATTTCTTGCACCAAGATTTTTAGTGTAGTCATTTGGTGATATAAAGAGTGCATTCCAACCATCAAATCTCAAAAACCAACACTTTGAAAATTTCCCAAATCTTGGCACCATGCACCGACCAAGCCAAGTCTCACCACCAAACTTGGCTAGCTTGAAAATCACCCAAAATGAAAAATTTCTTGCACCAAGATTTTTAGTGTAGTCATTTGGTGATATAAAGAGTGCATTCCAACCATCAAATCTCAAAAACCAACACTTTGAAAATTTCCCAAATCTTGGCACCATGCACCGACCAAGCCAAGTCTCACCACCAAACTTGGCTAGCTTGAAAACTACCCAAAATGAAAAATTTCTTGCACCAAGATTTTTAGTGTAGCCATTTGGTGATATAAAGAGTGCATTCCAACCATCAAATCTCAAAAACCAACACTTTGAAAATTTCCCAAATCTTGGCACCATGCACCGACCAAGCCAAGTCTCACCACCAAACTTGGCTAGCTTGAAAACCACTCAAAATGAAAAATTTCTTGCACCAAGATTTTTAGTGTAGTCATTTGGTGATATAAAGAGTGCATTCCAACCATCAAATCTCAAAAACCAACACTTTGAAAATTTCCCAAATCTTGGCACCATGCACCGACCAAGCCAAGTCTCACCACCAAACTTGGCTAGCTTGAAAACCACCCAAAATGAAAAATTTCTTGCACCAAGATTTTTAGTGTAGTCATTTGGTGATATAAAGAGTGCATTCCAACCATCAAATCTCAAAAACCAACACTTTGAAAATTTCCCAAATCTTGGCACCATGCACCGACCAAGCCAAGTCTCACCACCAAACTTGGCTAGCTTGAAAACCGCCCTAAATGAAAAATTTCTTGCACCAAGATTTTTAGTGTAGTCATTTGGTGATATAAAGAGTGCATTCCAACCATCAAATCTCAAAAACCAACACTTTGAAAATTTCCCAAATCTTGGCACCATGCACCGACCAAGCCAAGTCTCACCACCAAACTTGGCTAGCTTGAAAACCGCCCAAAATGAAAAATTTCTTGCACCAAGATTTTTAGTGTAGTCATTTGGTGATATAAAGAGTGCATTCCAACCATCAAATCTCAAAAACCAACACTTTGAAAATTTCCCAAATCTTGGCACCATGCACCGACCAAGCCAAGTCTCACCACCAAACTTGGCTAGCTTGAAAATCGACCAAAATGAAAAATTTCTTGCACCAAGATTTTTAGTGTAGTCATTTGGTGATATAAAGAGTGCATTCCAACCATCAAATCTCAAAAACCAACACTTTGAAAATTTCCCAAATCTTGGCACCATGCACCGACCAAGCCAAGTCTCACCACCAAACTTGGCTAGCTTGAAAACCAACCAAAATGAAAAATTTCTTGCACCAAGATTTTTAGTGTAGCCATTTGGTGATATAAAGAGTGCATTCCAACCATCAAATCTCAAAAACCAACACTTTGAAAATTTCCCAAATCTTGGCACCATGCACCGACCAAGCCAAGTCTCACCACCAAACTTGGCTAGCTTGAAAACCACCCAAAATGAAAAATTTCTTGCACCAAGATTTTTAGTGTAGTCATTTGGTGATATAAAGAGTGCATTCCAACCATCAAATCTCAAAAACCAACACTTTGAAAATTTCCCAAATCTTGGCACCATGCACCGACCAAGCCAAGTCTCACCACCAAACTTGGCTAGCTTGAAAACCAACCAAAATGAAAAATTTCTTGCACCAAGATTTTTAGTGTAGCCATTTGGTGATATAAAGAGTGCATTCCAACCATCAAATCTCAAAAACCAACACTTTGAAAATTTCCCAAATCTTGGCACCATGCACCGACCAAGCCAAGTCTCACCACCAAACTTGGCTAGCTTGAAAACCACCCAAAATGAAAAATTTCTTGCACCAAGATTTTTAGTGTAGTCATTTGGTGATATAAAGAGTGCATTCCAACCATCAAATCTCAAAAACCAACACTTTGAAAATTTCCCAAATCTTGGCACCATGCACCGACCAAGCCAAGTCTCACCACCAAACTTGGCTAGCTTGAAAACCACCCAAAATGAAAAATTTCTTGCACCAAGATTTTTAGTGTAGTCATTTGGTGATATAAAGAGTGCATTCCAACCATCAAATCTCAAAAACCAACACTTTGAAAATTTCCCAAATCTTGGCACCATGCACCGACCAAGCCAAGTCTCACCACCAAACTTGGCTAGCTTGAAAACCACCCAAAATGAAAAATTTCTTGCACCAAGATTTTTAGTGTAGTCATTTGGTGATATAAAGAGTGCATTCCAACCATCAAATCTCAAAAACCAACACTTTGAAAATTTCCCAAATCTTGGCACCATGCACCGACCAAGCCAAGTCTCACCACCAAACTTGGCTAGCTTGAAAACCACCCAAAATGAAAAATTTCTTGCACCAAGATTTTTAGTGTAGCCATTTGGTGATATAAAGAGTGCATTCCAACCATCAAATCTCAAAAACCAACACTTTGAAAATTTCCCAAATCTTGGCACCATGCACCGACCAAGCCAAGTCTCACCACCAAACTTGGCTAGCTTGAAAACCACCCAAAATGAAAAATTTCTTGCACCAAGATTTTTAGTGTAGTCATTTGGTGATATAAAGAGTGCATTCCAACCATCAAATCTCAAAAACCAACACTTTGAAAATTTCCCAAATCTTGGCACCATGCACCGACCAAGCCAAGTCTCACCACCAAACTTGGCTAGCTTGAAAACCACCCAAAATGAAAAATTTCTTGCACCAAGATTTTTAGTGTAGTCATTTGGTGATATAAAGAGTGCATTCCAACCATCAAATCTCAAAAACCAACACTTTGAAAATTTCCCAAATCTTGGCACCATGCACCGACCAAGCCAAGTCTCACCACCAAACTTGGCTAGCTTGAAAACCACCCAAAATGAAAAATTTCTTGCACCAAGATTTTTAGTGTAGTCATTTGGTGATATAAAGAGTGCATTCCAACCATCAAATCTCAAAAACCAACACTTTGAAAATTTCCCAAATCTTGGCACCATGCACCGACCAAGCCAAGTCTCACCACCAAACTTGGCTAGCTTGAAAACCGCCCAAAATGAAAAATTTCTTGCACCAAGATTTTTAGTGTAGTCATTTGGTGATATAAAGAGTGCATTCCAACCATCAAATCTCAAAAACCAACACTTTGAAAATTTCCCAAATCTTGGCACCATGCACCGACCAAGCCAAGTCTCACCACCAAACTTGGCTAGCTTGAAAATTGCCCAAAATGAAAAATTTCTTGCACCAAGATTTTTAGTGTAGTCATTTGGTGATATAAAGAGTGCATTCCAACCATCAAATCTCAAAAACCAACACTTTGAAAATTTCCCAAATCTTGGCACCATGCACCGACCAAGCCAAGTCTCACCACCAAACTTGGCTAGCTTGAAAACCACCCAAAATGAAAAATTTCTTGCACCAAGATTTTTAGTGTAGTCATTTGGTGATATAAAGAGTGCATTCCAACCATCAAATCTCAAAAACCAACACTTTGAAAATTTCCCAAATCTTGGCACCATGCACCGACCAAGCCAAGTCTCACCACCAAACTTGGCTAGCTTGAAAACCACCCAAAATGAAAAATTTCTTGCACCAAGATTTTTAGTGTAGTCATTTGGTGATATAAAGAGTGCATTCCAACCATCAAATCTCAAAAACCAACACTTTGAAAATTTCCCAAATCTTGGCACCATGCACCGACCAAGCCAAGTCTCACCACCAAACTTGGCTAGCTTGAAAACCACCCAAAATGAAAAATTTCTTGCACCAAGATTTTTAGTGTAGTCATTTGGTGATATAAAGAGTGCATTCCAACCATCAAATCTCAAAAACCAACACTTTGAAAATTTCCCAAATCTTGGCACCATGCACCGACCAAGCCAAGTCTCACCACCAAACTTGGCTAGCTTGAAAACCAGCCAAAATGAAAAATTTCTTGCACCAAGATTTTTAGTGTAGTCATTTGGTGATATAAAGAGTGCATTCCAACCATCAAATCTCAAAAACCAACACTTTGAAAATTTCCCAAATCTTGGCACCATGCACCGACCAAGCCAAGTCTCACCACCAAACTTGGCTAGCTTGAAAACCGCCCTAAATGAAAAATTTCTTGCACCAAGATTTTTAGTGTAGTCATTTGGTGATATAAAGAGTGCATTCCAACCATCAAATCTCAAAAACCAACACTTTGAAAATTTCCCAAATCTTGGCACCATGCACCGACCAAGCCAAGTCTCACCACCAAACTTGGCTAGCTTGAAAACCACCCAAAATGAAAAATTTCTTGCACCAAGATTTTTAGTGTAGTCATTTGGTGATATAAAGAGTGCATTCCAACCATCAAATCTCAAAAACCAACACTTTGAAAATTTCCCAAATCTTGGCACCATGCACCGACCAAGCCAAGTCTCACCACCAAACTTGGCTAGCTTGAAAACCAACCAAAATGAAAAATTTCTTGCACCAAGATTTTTAGTGTAGTCATTTGGTGATATAAAGAGTGCATTCCAACCATCAAATCTCAAAAACCAACACTTTGAAAATTTCCCAAATCTTGGCACCATGCACCGACCAAGCCAAGTCTCACCACCAAACTTGGCTAGCTTGAAAACCACCCAAAATGAAAAATTTCTTGCACCAAGATTTTTAGTGTAGCCATTTGGTCATATAAAGAGTGCATTCCAACCATCAAATCTCAAAAACCAACACTTTGAAAATTTCCCAAATCTTGGCACCATGCACCGACCAAGCCAAGTCTCACCACCAAACTTGGCTAGCTTGAAAACCACCCAAAATGAAAAATTTCTTGCACCAAGATTTTTAGTGTAGCCATTTGGTGATATGAAGAGTGCATTCCAACCATCAAATCTCAAAAACCAACACTTTGAAAATTTCCCAAATCTTGGCACCATGCACCGACCAAGCCAAGTCTCACCACCAAACTTGGCTAGCTTGAAAACCAACCAAAATGAAAAATTTCTTGCACCAAGATTTTTAGTGTAGTCATTTGGTGATATAAAGAGTGCATTCCAACCATCAAATCTCAAAAACCAACACTTTGAAAATTTCCCAAATCTTGGCACCATGCACCGACCAAGCCAAGTCTCACCACCAAACTTGGCTAGCTTGAAAACCACCCAAAATGAAAAATTTCTTGCACCAAGATTTTTAGTGTAGTCATTTGGTGATATAAAGAGTGCATTCCAACCATCAAATCTCAAAAACCAACACTTTGAAAATTTCCCAAATCTTGGCACCATGCACCGACCAAGCCAAGTCTCACCACCAAACTTGGCTAGCTTGAAAACCACCCAAAATGAAAAATTTCTTGCACCAAGATTTTTAGTGTAGTCATTTGGTGATATAAAGAGTGCATTCCAACCATCAAATCTCAAAAACCAACACTTTGAAAATTTCCCAAATCTTGGCACCATGCACCGACCAAGCCAAGTCTCACCACCAAACTTGGCTAGCTTGAAAACCACCCAAAATGAAAAATTTCTTGCACCAAGATTTTTAGTGTAGTCATTTGGTGATATAAAGAGTGCATTCCAACCATCAAATCTCAAAAACCAACACTTTGAAAATTTCCCAAATCTTGGCACCATGCACCGACCAAGCCAAGTCTCACCACCAAACTTGGCTAGCTTGAAAACCACCCAAAATGAAAAATTTCTTGCACCAAGATTTTTAGTGTAGCCATTTGGTGATATGAAGAGTGCATTCCAACCATCAAATCTCAAAAACCAACACTTTGAAAATTTCCCAAATCTTGGCACCATGCACCGACCAAGCCAAGTCTCACCACCAAACTTGGCTAGCTTGAAAACCACCCAAAATGAAAAATTTCTTGCACCAAGATTTTTAGTGTAGTCATTTGGTGATATAAAGAGTGCATTCCAACCATCAAATCTCAAAAACCAACACTTTGAAAATTTCCCAAATCTTGGCACCATGCACCGACCAAGCCAAGTCTCACCACCAAACTTGGCTAGCTTGAAAACCACCCAAAATGAAAAATTTCTTGCACCAAGATTTTTAGTGTAGTCATTTGGTGATATAAAGAGTGCATTCCAACCATCAAATCTCAAAAACCAACACTTTGAAAATTTCCCAAATCTTGGCACCATGCACCGACCAAGCCAAGTCTCACCACCAAACTTGGCTAGCTTGAAAACCACCCAAAATGAAAAATTTCTTGCACCAAGATTTTTAGTGTAGTCATTTGGTGATATGAAGAGTGCATTCCAACCATCAAATCTCAAAAACCAACACTTTGAAAATTTCCCAAATCTTGGCACCATGCACCGACCAAGCCAAGTCTCACCACCAAACTTGGCTAGCTTGAAAACCACCCAAAATGAAAAATTTCTTGCACCAAGATTTTTAGTGTAGTCATTTGGTGATATAAAGAGTGCATTCCAACCATCAAATCTCAAAAACCAACACTTTGAAAATTTCCCAAATCTTGGCACCATGCACCGACCAAGCCAAGTCTCACCACCAAACTTGGCTAGCTTGAAAACCACCCAAAATGAAAAATTTCTTGCACCAAGATTTTTAGTGTAGTCATTTGGTGATATAAAGAGTGCATTCCAACCATCAAATCTCAAAAACCAACACTTTGAAAATTTCCCAAATCTTGGCACCATGCACCGACCAAGCCAAGTCTCACCACCAAACTTGGCTAGCTTGAAAACCAACCAAAATGAAAAATTTCTTGCACCAAGATTTTTAGTGTAGTCATTTGGTGATATAAAGAGTGCATTCCAACCATCAAATCTCAAAAACCAACACTTTGAAAATTTCCCAAATCTTGGCACCATGCACCGACCAAGCCAAGTCTCACCACCAAACTTGGCTAGCTTGAAAACCACCCAAAATGAAAAATTTCTTGCACCAAGATTTTTAGTGTAGTCATTTGGTGATATAAAGAGTGCATTCCAACCATCAAATCTCAAAAACCAACACTTTGAAAATTTCCCAAATCTTGGCACCATGCACCGACCAAGCCAAGTCTCACCACCAAACTTGGCTAGCTTGAAAACCACCCAAAATGAAAAATTTCTTGCACCAAGATTTTTAGTGTAGCCATTTGGTCATATAAAGAGTGCATTCCAACCATCAAATCTCAAAAACCAACACTTTGAAAATTTCCCAAATCTTGGCACCATGCACCGACCAAGCCAAGTCTCACCACCAAACTTGGCTAGCTTGAAAACCACCCAAAATGAAAAATTTCTTGCACCAAGATTTTTAGTGTAGTCATTTGGTGATATAAAGAGTGCATTCCAACCATCAAATCTCAAAAACCAACACTTTGAAAATTTCCCAAATCTTGGCACCATGCACCGACCAAGCCAAGTCTCACCACCAAACTTGGCTAGCTTGAAAACCACCCAAAATGAAAAATTTCTTGCACCAAGATTTTTAGTGTAGTCATTTGGTGATATAAAGAGTGCATTCCAACCATCAAATCTCAAAAACCAACACTTTGAAAATTTCCCAAATCTTGGCACCATGCACCGACCAAGCCAAGTCTCACCACCAAACTTGGCTAGCTTGAAAACCACCCAAAATGAAAAATTTCTTGCACCAAGATTTTTAGTGTAGTCATTTGGTGATATAAAGAGTGCATTCCAACCATCAAATCTCAAAAACCAACACTTTGAAAATTTCCCAAATCTTGGCACCATGCACCGACCAAGCCAAGTCTCACCACCAAACTTGGCTAGCTTGAAAACCACCCAAAATGAAAAATTTCTTGCACCAAGATTTTTAGTGTAGTCATTTGGTGATATAAAGAGTGCATTCCAACCATCAAATCTCAAAAACCAACACTTTGAAAATTTCCCAAATCTTGGCACCATGCACCGACCAAGCCAAGTCTCACCACCAAACTTGGCTAGCTTGAAAACCACCCAAAATGAAAAATTTCTTGCACCAAGATTTTTAGTGTAGTCATTTGGTGATATAAAGAGTGCATTCCAACCATCAAATCTCAAAAACCAACACTTTGAAAATTTCCCAAATCTTGGCACCATGCACCGACCAAGCCAAGTCTCACCACCAAACTTGGCTAGCTTGAAAACCACCCAAAATGAAAAATTTCTTGCACCAAGATTTTTAGTGTAGCCATTTGGTGATATAAAGAGTGCATTCCAACCATCAAATCTCAAAAACCAACACTTTGAAAATTTCCCAAATCTTGGCACCATGCACCGACCAAGCCAAGTCTCACCACCAAACTTGGCTAGCTTGAAAACCACCCAAAATGAAAAATTTCTTGCACCAAGATTTTTAGTGTAGTCATTTGGTGATATAAAGAGTGCATTCCAACCATCAAATCTCAAAAACCAACACTTTGAAAATTTCCCAAATCTTGGCACCATGCACCGACCAAGCCAAGTCTCACCACCAAACTTGGCTAGCTTGAAAACCACCCAAAATGAAAAATTTCTTGCACCAAGATTTTTAGTGTAGTCATTTGGTGATATAAAGAGTGCATTCCAACCATCAAATCTCAAAAACCAACACTTTGAAAATTTCCCAAATCTTGGCACCATGCACCGACCAAGCCAAGTCTCACCACCAAACTTGGCTAGCTTGAAAACCACCCAAAATGAAAAATTTCTTGCACCAAGATTTTTAGTGTAGTCATTTGGTGATATAAAGAGTGCATTCCAACCATCAAATCTCAAAAACCAACACTTTGAAAATTTCCCAAATCTTGGCACCATGCACCGACCAAGCCAAGTCTCACCACCAAACTTGGCTAGCTTGAAAACCACCCAAAATGAAAAATTTCTTGCACCAAGATTTTTAGTGTAGCCATTTGGTGATATAAAGAGTGCATTCCAACCATCAAATCTCAAAAACCAACACTTTGAAAATTTCCCAAATCTTGGCACCATGCACCGACCAAGCCAAGTCTCACCACCAAACTTGGCTAGCTTGAAAACCACCCAAAATGAAAAATTTCTTGCACCAAGATTTTTAGTGTAGCCATTTGGTGATATAAAGAGTGCATTCCAACCATCAAATCTCAAAAACCAACACTTTGAAAATTTCCCAAATCTTGGCACCATGCACCGACCAAGCCAAGTCTCACCACCAAACTTGGCTAGCTTGAAAACCACCCAAAATGAAAAATTTCTTGCACCAAGATTTTTAGTGTAGTCATTTGGTGATATAAAGAGTGCATTCCAACCATCAAATCTCAAAAACCAACACTTTGAAAATTTCCCAAATCTTGGCACCATGCACCGACCAAGCCAAGTCTCACCACCAAACTTGGCTAGCTTGAAAACCACCCAAAATGAAAAATTTCTTGCACCAAGATTTTTAGTGTAGTCATTTGGTGATATAAAGAGTGCATTCCAACCATCAAATCTCAAAAACCAACACTTTGAAAATTTCCCAAATCTTGGCACCATGCACCGACCAAGCCAAGTCTCACCACCAAACTTGGCTAGCTTGAAAATCACCCAAAATGAAAAATTTCTTGCACCAAGATTTTTAGTGTAGTCATTTGGTGATATAAAGAGTGCATTCCAACCATCAAATCTCAAAAACCAACACTTTGAAAATTTCCCAAATCTTGGCACCATGCACCGACCAAGCCAAGTCTCACCACCAAACTTGGCTAGCTTGAAAACCACCCAAAATGAAAAATTTCTTGCACCAAGATTTTTAGTGTAGTCATTTGGTGATATAAAGAGTGCATTCCAACCATCAAATCTCAAAAACCAACACTTTGAAAATTTCCCAAATCTTGGCACCATGCACCGACCAAGCCAAGTCTCACCACCAAACTTGGCTAGCTTGAAAACCAACCAAAATGAAAAATTTCTTGCACCAAGATTTTTAGTGTAGTCATTTGGTGATATGAAGAGTGCATTCCAACCATCAAATCTCAAAAACCAACACTTTGAAAATTTCCCAAATCTTGGCACCATGCACCGACCAAGCCAAGTCTCACCACCAAACTTGGCTAGCTTGAAAACCACCCAAAATGAAAAATTTCTTGCACCAAGATTTTTAGTGTAGTCATTTGGTGATATAAAGAGTGCATTCCAACCATCAAATCTCAAAAACCAACACTTTGAAAATTTCCCAAATCTTGGCACCATGCACCGACCAAGCCAAGTCTCACCACCAAACTTGGCTAGCTTGAAAATCACCCAAAATGAAAAATTTCTTGCACCAAGATTTTTAGTGTAGTCATTTGGTGATATAAAGAGTGCATTCCAACCATCAAATCTCAAAAACCAACACTTTGAAAATTTCCCAAATCTTGGCACCATGCACCGACCAAGCCAAGTCTCACCACCAAACTTGGCTAGCTTGAAAACCACCCAAAATGAAAAATTTCTTGCACCAAGATTTTTAGTGTAGCCATTTGGTGATATAAAGAGTGCATTCCAACCATCAAATCTCAAAAACCAACACTTTGAAAATTTCCCAAATCTTGGCACCATGCACCGACCAAGCCAAGTCTCACCACCAAACTTGGCTAGCTTGAAAACCACCCAAAATGAAAAATTTCTTGCACCAAGATTTTTAGTGTAGCCATTTGGTGATATAAAGAGTGCATTCCAACCATCAAATCTCAAAAACCAACACTTTGAAAATTTCCCAAATCTTGGCACCATGCACCGACCAAGCCAAGTCTCACCACCAAACTTGGCTAGCTTGAAAACCACCCAAAATGAAAAATTTCTTGCACCAAGATTTTTAGTGTAGTCATTTGGTGATATAAAGAGTGCATTCCAACCATCAAATCTCAAAAACCAACACTTTGAAAATTTCCCAAATCTTGGCACCATGCACCGACCAAGCCAAGTCTCACCACCAAACTTGGCTAGCTTGAAAACCAACCAAAATGAAAAATTTCTTGCACCAAGATTTTTAGTGTAGTCATTTGGTGATATAAAGAGTGCATTCCAACCATCAAATCTCAAAAACCAACACTTTGAAAATTTCCCAAATCTTGGCACCATGCACCGACCAAGCCAAGTCTCACCACCAAACTTGGCTAGCTTGAAAACCACCCAAAATGAAAAATTTCTTGCACCAAGATTTTTAGTGTAGTCATTTGGTGATATAAAGAGTGCATTCCAACCATCAAATCTCAAAAACCAACACTTTGAAAATTTCCCAAATCTTGGCACCATGCACCGACCAAGCCAAGTCTCACCACCAAACTTGGCTAGCTTGAAAACCACCCAAAATGAAAAATTTCTTGCACCAAGATTTTTAGTGTAGTCATTTGGTGATATAAAGAGTGCATTCCAACCATCAAATCTCAAAAACCAACACTTTGAAAATTTCCCAAATCTTGGCACCATGCACCGACCAAGCCAAGTCTCACCACCAAACTTGGCTAGCTTGAAAACCACCCAAAATGAAAAATTTCTTGCACCAAGATTTTTAGTGTAGTCATTTGGTGATATAAAGAGTGCATTCCAACCATCAAATCTCAAAAACCAACACTTTGAAAATTTCCCAAATCTTGGCACCATGCACCGACCAAGCCAAGTCTCACCACCAAACTTGGCTAGCTTGAAAACCACCCAAAATGAAAAATTTCTTGCACCAAGATTTTTAGTGTAGTCATTTGGTGATATAAAGAGTGCATTCCAACCATCAAATCTCAAAAACCAACACTTTGAAAATTTCCCAAATCTTGGCACCATGCACCGACCAAGCCAAGTCTCACCACCAAACTTGGCTAGCTTGAAAACCAACCAAAATGAAAAATTTCTTGCACCAAGATTTTTAGTGTAGTCATTTGGTGATATAAAGAGTGCATTCCAACCATCAAATCTCAAAAACCAACACTTTGAAAATTTCCCAAATCTTGGCACCATGCACCGACCAAGCCAAGTCTCACCACCAAACTTGGCTAGCTTGAAAACCACCCAAAATGAAAAATTTCTTGCACCAAGATTTTTAGTGTAGTCATTTGGTGATATAAAGAGTGCATTCCAACCATCAAATCTCAAAAACCAACACTTTGAAAATTTCCCAAATCTTGGCACCATGCACCGACCAAGCCAAGTCTCACCACCAAACTTGGCTAGCTTGAAAACCAACCAAAATGAAAAATTTCTTGCACCAAGATTTTTAGTGTAGCCATTTGGTGATATAAAGAGTGCATTCCAACCATCAAATCTCAAAAACCAACACTTTGAAAATTTCCCAAATCTTGGCACCATGCACCGACCAAGCCAAGTCTCACCACCAAACTTGGCTAGCTTGAAAACCACCCAAAATGAAAAATTTCTTGCACCAAGATTTTTAGTGTAGTCATTTGGTGATATAAAGAGTGCATTCCAACCATCAAATCTCAAAAACCAACACTTTGAAAATTTCCCAAATCTTGGCACCATGCACCGACCAAGCCAAGTCTCACCACCAAACTTGGCTAGCTTGAAAACCAACCAAAATGAAAAATTTCTTGCACCAAGATTTTTAGTGTAGTCATTTGGTGATATAAAGAGTGCATTCCAACCATCAAATCTCAAAAACCAACACTTTGAAAATTTCCCAAATCTTGGCACCATGCACCGACCAAGCCAAGTCTCACCACCAAACTTGGCTAGCTTGAAAACCAACCAAAATGAAAAATTTCTTGCACCAAGATTTTTAGTGTAGTCATTTGGTGATATAAAGAGTGCATTCCAACCATCAAATCTCAAAAACCAACACTTTGAAAATTTCCCAAATCTTGGCACCATGCACCGACCAAGCCAAGTCTCACCACCAAACTTGGCTAGCTTGAAAACCAACCAAAATGAAAAATTTCTTGCACCAAGATTTTTAGTGTAGCCATTTGGTGATATAAAGAGTGCATTCCAACCATCAAATCTCAAAAACCAACACTTTGAAAATTTCCCAAATCTTGGCACCATGCACCGACCAAGCCAAGTCTCACCACCAAACTTGGCTAGCTTGAAAACCACCCAAAATGAAAAATTTCTTGCACCAAGATTTTTAGTGTAGTCATTTGGTGATATAAAGAGTGCATTCCAACCATCAAATCTCAAAAACCAACACTTTGAAAATTTCCCAAATCTTGGCACCATGCACCGACCAAGCCAAGTCTCACCACCAAACTTGGCTAGCTTGAAAACCACCCAAAATGAAAAATTTCTTGCACCAAGATTTTTAGTGTAGTCATTTGGTGATATAAAGAGTGCATTCCAACCATCAAATCTCAAAAACCAACACTTTGAAAATTTCCCAAATCTTGGCACCATGCACCGACCAAGCCAAGTCTCACCACCAAACTTGGCTAGCTTGAAAACCAACCAAAATGAAAAATTTCTTGCACCAAGATTTTTAGTGTAGTCATTTGGTGATATAAAGAGTGCATTCCAACCATCAAATCTCAAAAACCAACACTTTGAAAATTTCCCAAATCTTGGCACCATGCACCGACCAAGCCAAGTCTCACCACCAAACTTGGCTAGCTTGAAAACCAACCAAAATGAAAAATTTCTTGCACCAAGATTTTTAGTGTAGTCATTTGGTGATATAAAGAGTGCATTCCAACCATCAAATCTCAAAAACCAACACTTTGAAAATTTCCCAAATCTTGGCACCATGCACCGACCAAGCCAAGTCTCACCACCAAACTTGGCTAGCTTGAAAACCAACCAAAATGAAAAATTTCTTGCACCAAGATTTTTAGTGTAGTCATTTGGTGATATAAAGAGTGCATTCCAACCATCAAATCTCAAAAACCAACACTTTGAAAATTTCCCAAATCTTGGCACCATGCACCGACCAAGCCAAGTCTCACCACCAAACTTGGCTAGCTTGAAAACCAACCAAAATGAAAAATTTCTTGCACCAAGATTTTTAGTGTAGCCATTTGGTGATATAAAGAGTGCATTCCAACCATCAAATCTCAAAAACCAACACTTTGAAAATTTCCCAAATCTTGGCACCATGCACCGACCAAGCCAAGTCTCACCACCAAACTTGGCTAGCTTGAAAACCAACCAAAATGAAAAATTTCTTGCACCAAGATTTTTAGTGTAGCCATTTGGTGATATAAAGAGTGCATTCCAACCATCAAATCTCAAAAACCAACACTTTGAAAATTTCCCAAATCTTGGCACCATGCACCGACCAAGCCAAGTCTCACCACCAAACTTGGCTAGCTTGAAAACCAACCAAAATGAAAAATTTCTTGCACCAAGATTTTTAGTGTAGCCATTTGGTGATATAAAGAGTGCATTCCAACCATCAAATCTCAAAAACCAACACTTTGAAAATTTCCCAAATCTTGGCACCATGCACCGACCAAGCCAAGTCTCACCACCAAACTTGGCTAGCTTGAAAACCAACCAAAATGAAAAATTTCTTGCACCAAGATTTTTAGTGTAGTCATTTGGTGATATAAAGAGTGCATTCCAACCATCAAATCTCAAAAACCAACACTTTGAAAATTTCCCAAATCTTGGCACCATGCACCGACCAAGCCAAGTCTCACCACCAAACTTGGCTAGCTTGAAAACCAACCAAAATGAAAAATTTCTTGCACCAAGATTTTTAGTGTAGCCATTTGGTGATATAAAGAGTGCATTCCAACCATCAAATCTCAAAAACCAACACTTTGAAAATTTCCCAAATCTTGGCACCATGCACCGACCAAGCCAAGTCTCACCACCAAACTTGGCTAGCTTGAAAACCAACCAAAATGAAAAATTTCTTGCACCAAGATTTTTAGTGTAGCCATTTGGTGATATAAAGAGTGCATTCCAACCATCAAATCTCAAAAACCAACACTTTGAAAATTTCCCAAATCTTGGCACCATGCACCGACCAAGCCAAGTCTCACCACCAAACTTGGCTAGCTTGAAAACCAACCAAAATGAAAAATTTCTTGCACCAAGATTTTTAGTGTAGTCATTTGGTGATATAAAGAGTGCATTCCAACCATCAAATCTCAAAAACCAACACTTTGAAAATTTCCCAAATCTTGGCACCATGCACCGACCAAGCCAAGTCTCACCACCAAACTTGGCTAGCTTGAAAACCAACCAAAATGAAAAATTTCTTGCACCAAGATTTTTAGTGTAGTCATTTGGTGATATAAAGAGTGCATTCCAACCATCAAATCTCAAAAACCAACACTTTGAAAATTTCCCAAATCTTGGCACCATGCACCGACCAAGCCAAGTCTCACCACCAAACTTGGCTAGCTTGAAAACCAACCAAAATGAAAAATTTCTTGCACCAAGATTTTTAGTGTAGCCATTTGGTGATATAAAGAGTGCATTCCAACCATCAAATCTCAAAAACCAACACTTTGAAAATTTCCCAAATCTTGGCACCATGCACCGACCAAGCCAAGTCTCACCACCAAACTTGGCTAGCTTGAAAACCAACCAAAATGAAAAATTTCTTGCACCAAGATTTTTAGTGTAGTCATTTGGTGATATAAAGAGTGCATTCCAACCATCAAATCTCAAAAACCAACACTTTGAAAATTTCCCAAATCTTGGCACCATGCACCGACCAAGCCAAGTCTCACCACCAAACTTGGCTAGCTTGAAAACCAACCAAAATGAAAAATTTCTTGCACCAAGATTTTTAGTGTAGTCATTTGGTGATATAAAGAGTGCATTCCAACCATCAAATCTCAAAAACCAACACTTTGAAAATTTCCCAAATCTTGGCACCATGCACCGACCAAGCCAAGTCTCACCACCAAACTTGGCTAGCTTGAAAACCAACCAAAATGAAAAATTTCTTGCACCAAGATTTTTAGTGTAGTCATTTGGTGATATAAAGAGTGCATTCCAACCATCAAATCTCAAAAACCAACACTTTGAAAATTTCCCAAATCTTGGCACCATGCACCGACCAAGCCAAGTCTCACCACCAAACTTGGCTAGCTTGAAAACCAACCAAAATGAAAAATTTCTTGCACCAAGATTTTTAGTGTAGTCATTTGGTGATATAAAGAGTGCATTCCAACCATCAAATCTCAAAAACCAACACTTTGAAAATTTCCCAAATCTTGGCACCATGCACCGACCAAGCCAAGTCTCACCACCAAACTTGGCTAGCTTGAAAACCAACCAAAATGAAAAATTTCTTGCACCAAGATTTTTAGTGTAGTCATTTGGTGATATAAAGAGTGCATTCCAACCATCAAATCTCAAAAACCAACACTTTGAAAATTTCCCAAATCTTGGCACCATGCACCGACCAAGCCAAGTCTCACCACCAAACTTGGCTAGCTTGAAAACCAACCAAAATGAAAAATTTCTTGCACCAAGATTTTTAGTGTAGCCATTTGGTGATATAAAGAGTGCATTCCAACCATCAAATCTCAAAAACCAACACTTTGAAAATTTCCCAAATCTTGGCACCATGCACCGACCAAGCCAAGTCTCACCACCAAACTTGGCTAGCTTGAAAACCAACCAAAATGAAAAATTTCTTGCACCAAGATTTTTAGTGTAGTCATTTGGTGATATAAAGAGTGCATTCCAACCATCAAATCTCAAAAACCAACACTTTGAAAATTTCCCAAATCTTGGCACCATGCACCGACCAAGCCAAGTCTCACCACCAAACTTGGCTAGCTTGAAAACCAACCAAAATGAAAAATTTCTTGCACCAAGATTTTTAGTGTAGTCATTTGGTGATATAAAGAGTGCATTCCAACCATCAAATCTCAAAAACCAACACTTTGAAAATTTCCCAAATCTTGGCACCATGCACCGACCAAGCCAAGTCTCACCACCAAACTTGGCTAGCTTGAAAACCAACCAAAATGAAAAATTTCTTGCACCAAGATTTTTAGTGTAGCCATTTGGTGATATAAAGAGTGCATTCCAACCATCAAATCTCAAAAACCAACACTTTGAAAATTTCCCAAATCTTGGCACCATGCACCGACCAAGCCAAGTCTCACCACCAAACTTGGCTAGCTTGAAAACCAACCAAAATGAAAAATTTCTTGCACCAAGATTTTTAGTGTAGCCATTTGGTGATATAAAGAGTGCATTCCAACCATCAAATCTCAAAAACCAACACTTTGAAAATTTCCCAAATCTTGGCACCATGCACCGACCAAGCCAAGTCTCACCACCAAACTTGGCTAGCTTGAAAACCAACCAAAATGAAAAATTTCTTGCACCAAGATTTTTAGTGTAGCCATTTGGTGATATAAAGAGTGCATTCCAACCATCAAATCTCAAAAACCAACACTTTGAAAATTTCCCAAATCTTGGCACCATGCACCGACCAAGCCAAGTCTCACCACCAAACTTGGCTAGCTTGAAAACCAACCAAAATGAAAAATTTCTTGCACCAAGATTTTTAGTGTAGTCATTTGGTGATATAAAGAGTGCATTCCAACCATCAAATCTCAAAAACCAACACTTTGAAAATTTCCCAAATCTTGGCACCATGCACCGACCAAGCCAAGTCTCACCACCAAACTTGGCTAGCTTGAAAACCAACCAAAATGAAAAATTTCTTGCACCAAGATTTTTAGTGTAGTCATTTGGTGATATAAAGAGTGCATTCCAACCATCAAATCTCAAAAACCAACACTTTGAAAATTTCCCAAATCTTGGCACCATGCACCGACCAAGCCAAGTCTCACCACCAAACTTGGCTAGCTTGAAAACCAACCAAAATGAAAAATTTCTTGCACCAAGATTTTTAGTGTAGTCATTTGGTGATATAAAGAGTGCATTCCAACCATCAAATCTCAAAAACCAACACTTTGAAAATTTCCCAAATCTTGGCACCATGCACCGACCAAGCCAAGTCTCACCACCAAACTTGGCTAGCTTGAAAACCAACCAAAATGAAAAATTTCTTGCACCAAGATTTTTAGTGTAGTCATTTGGTGATATAAAGAGTGCATTCCAACCATCAAATCTCAAAAACCAACACTTTGAAAATTTCCCAAATCTTGGCACCATGCACCGACCAAGCCAAGTCTCACCACCAAACTTGGCTAGCTTGAAAACCAACCAAAATGAAAAATTTCTTGCACCAAGATTTTTAGTGTAGCCATTTGGTGATATAAAGAGTGCATTCCAACCATCAAATCTCAAAAACCAACACTTTGAAAATTTCCCAAATCTTGGCACCATGCACCGACCAAGCCAAGTCTCACCACCAAACTTGGCTAGCTTGAAAACCAACCAAAATGAAAAATTTCTTGCACCAAGATTTTTAGTGTAGCCATTTGGTGATATAAAGAGTGCATTCCAACCATCAAATCTCAAAAACCAACACTTTGAAAATTTCCCAAATCTTGGCACCATGCACCGACCAAGCCAAGTCTCACCACCAAACTTGGCTAGCTTGAAAACCAACCAAAATGAAAAATTTCTTGCACCAAGATTTTTAGTGTAGCCATTTGGTGATATAAAGAGTGCATTCCAACCATCAAATCTCAAAAACCAACACTTTGAAAATTTCCCAAATCTTGGCACCATGCACCGACCAAGCCAAGTCTCACCACCAAACTTGGCTAGCTTGAAAACCAACCAAAATGAAAAATTTCTTGCACCAAGATTTTTAGTGTAGCCATTTGGTGATATAAAGAGTGCATTCCAACCATCAAATCTCAAAAACCAACACTTTGAAAATTTCCCAAATCTTGGCACCATGCACCGACCAAGCCAAGTCTCACCACCAAACTTGGCTAGCTTGAAAACCAACCAAAATGAAAAATTTCTTGCACCAAGATTTTTAGTGTAGTCATTTGGTGATATAAAGAGTGCATTCCAACCATCAAATCTCAAAAACCAACACTTTGAAAATTTCCCAAATCTTGGCACCATGCACCGACCAAGCCAAGTCTCACCACCAAACTTGGCTAGCTTGAAAACCAACCAAAATGAAAAATTTCTTGCACCAAGATTTTTAGTGTAGTCATTTGGTGATATAAAGAGTGCATTCCAACCATCAAATCTCAAAAACCAACACTTTGAAAATTTCCCAAATCTTGGCACCATGCACCGACCAAGCCAAGTCTCACCACCAAACTTGGCTAGCTTGAAAACCAACCAAAATGAAAAATTTCTTGCACCAAGATTTTTAGTGTAGTCATTTGGTGATATAAAGAGTGCATTCCAACCATCAAATCTCAAAAACCAACACTTTGAAAATTTCCCAAATCTTGGCACCATGCACCGACCAAGCCAAGTCTCACCACCAAACTTGGCTAGCTTGAAAACCAACCAAAATGAAAAATTTCTTGCACCAAGATTTTTAGTGTAGCCATTTGGTGATATAAAGAGTGCATTCCAACCATCAAATCTCAAAAACCAACACTTTGAAAATTTCCCAAATCTTGGCACCATGCACCGACCAAGCCAAGTCTCACCACCAAACTTGGCTAGCTTGAAAACCAACCAAAATGAAAAATTTCTTGCACCAAGATTTTTAGTGTAGTCATTTGGTGATATAAAGAGTGCATTCCAACCATCAAATCTCAAAAACCAACACTTTGAAAATTTCCCAAATCTTGGCACCATGCACCGACCAAGCCAAGTCTCACCACCAAACTTGGCTAGCTTGAAAACCAACCAAAATGAAAAATTTCTTGCACCAAGATTTTTAGTGTAGCCATTTGGTGATATAAAGAGTGCATTCCAACCATCAAATCTCAAAAACCAACACTTTGAAAATTTCCCAAATCTTGGCACCATGCACCGACCAAGCCAAGTCTCACCACCAAACTTGGCTAGCTTGAAAACCAACCAAAATGAAAAATTTCTTGCACCAAGATTTTTAGTGTAGTCATTTGGTGATATAAAGAGTGCATTCCAACCATCAAATCTCAAAAACCAACACTTTGAAAATTTCCCAAATCTTGGCACCATGCACCGACCAAGCCAAGTCTCACCACCAAACTTGGCTAGCTTGAAAACCAACCAAAATGAAAAATTTCTTGCACCAAGATTTTTAGTGTAGCCATTTGGTGATATAAAGAGTGCATTCCAACCATCAAATCTCAAAAACCAACACTTTGAAAATTTCCCAAATCTTGGCACCATGCACCGACCAAGCCAAGTCTCACCACCAAACTTGGCTAGCTTGAAAACCAACCAAAATGAAAAATTTCTTGCACCAAGATTTTTAGTGTAGCCATTTGGTGATATAAAGAGTGCATTCCAACCATCAAATCTCAAAAACCAACACTTTGAAAATTTCCCAAATCTTGGCACCATGCACCGACCAAGCCAAGTCTCACCACCAAACTTGGCTAGCTTGAAAACCAACCAAAATGAAAAATTTCTTGCACCAAGATTTTTAGTGTAGCCATTTGGTGATATAAAGAGTGCATTCCAACCATCAAATCTCAAAAACCAACACTTTGAAAATTTCCCAAATCTTGGCACCATGCACCGACCAAGCCAAGTCTCACCACCAAACTTGGCTAGCTTGAAAACCAACCAAAATGAAAAATTTCTTGCACCAAGATTTTTAGTGTAGCCATTTGGTGATATAAAGAGTGCATTCCAACCATCAAATCTCAAAAACCAACACTTTGAAAATTTCCCAAATCTTGGCACCATGCACCGACCAAGCCAAGTCTCACCACCAAACTTGGCTAGCTTGAAAACCAACCAAAATGAAAAATTTCTTGCACCAAGATTTTTAGTGTAGTCATTTGGTGATATAAAGAGTGCATTCCAACCATCAAATCTCAAAAACCAACACTTTGAAAATTTCCCAAATCTTGGCACCATGCACCGACCAAGCCAAGTCTCACCACCAAACTTGGCTAGCTTGAAAACCAACCAAAATGAAAAATTTCTTGCACCAAGATTTTTAGTGTAGCCATTTGGTGATATAAAGAGTGCATTCCAACCATCAAATCTCAAAAACCAACACTTTGAAAATTTCCCAAATCTTGGCACCATGCACCGACCAAGCCAAGTCTCACCACCAAACTTGGCTAGCTTGAAAACCAACCAAAATGAAAAATTTCTTGCACCAAGATTTTTAGTGTAGTCATTTGGTGATATAAAGAGTGCATTCCAACCATCAAATCTCAAAAACCAACACTTTGAAAATTTCCCAAATCTTGGCACCATGCACCGACCAAGCCAAGTCTCACCACCAAACTTGGCTAGCTTGAAAACCAACCAAAATGAAAAATTTCTTGCACCAAGATTTTTAGTGTAGCCATTTGGTGATATAAAGAGTGCATTCCAACCATCAAATCTCAAAAACCAACACTTTGAAAATTTCCCAAATCTTGGCACCATGCACCGACCAAGCCAAGTCTCACCACCAAACTTGGCTAGCTTGAAAACCAACCAAAATGAAAAATTTCTTGCACCAAGATTTTTAGTGTAGTCATTTGGTGATATAAAGAGTGCATTCCAACCATCAAATCTCAAAAACCAACACTTTGAAAATTTCCCAAATCTTGGCACCATGCACCGACCAAGCCAAGTCTCACCACCAAACTTGGCTAGCTTGAAAACCAACCAAAATGAAAAATTTCTTGCACCAAGATTTTTAGTGTAGTCATTTGGTGATATAAAGAGTGCATTCCAACCATCAAATCTCAAAAACCAACACTTTGAAAATTTCCCAAATCTTGGCACCATGCACCGACCAAGCCAAGTCTCACCACCAAACTTGGCTAGCTTGAAAACCAACCAAAATGAAAAATTTCTTGCACCAAGATTTTTAGTGTAGCCATTTGGTGATATAAAGAGTGCATTCCAACCATCAAATCTCAAAAACCAACACTTTGAAAATTTCCCAAATCTTGGCACCATGCACCGACCAAGCCAAGTCTCACCACCAAACTTGGCTAGCTTGAAAACCAACCAAAATGAAAAATTTCTTGCACCAAGATTTTTAGTGTAGTCATTTGGTGATATAAAGAGTGCATTCCAACCATCAAATCTCAAAAACCAACACTTTGAAAATTTCCCAAATCTTGGCACCATGCACCGACCAAGCCAAGTCTCACCACCAAACTTGGCTAGCTTGAAAACCAACCAAAATGAAAAATTTCTTGCACCAAGATTTTTAGTGTAGCCATTTGGTGATATAAAGAGTGCATTCCAACCATCAAATCTCAAAAACCAACACTTTGAAAATTTCCCAAATCTTGGCACCATGCACCGACCAAGCCAAGTCTCACCACCAAACTTGGCTAGCTTGAAAACCAACCAAAATGAAAAATTTCTTGCACCAAGATTTTTAGTGTAGTCATTTGGTGATATAAAGAGTGCATTCCAACCATCAAATCTCAAAAACCAACACTTTGAAAATTTCCCAAATCTTGGCACCATGCACCGACCAAGCCAAGTCTCACCACCAAACTTGGCTAGCTTGAAAACCAACCAAAATGAAAAATTTCTTGCACCAAGATTTTTAGTGTAGCCATTTGGTGATATAAAGAGTGCATTCCAACCATCAAATCTCAAAAACCAACACTTTGAAAATTTCCCAAATCTTGGCACCATGCACCGACCAAGCCAAGTCTCACCACCAAACTTGGCTAGCTTGAAAACCAACCAAAATGAAAAATTTCTTGCACCAAGATTTTTAGTGTAGTCATTTGGTGATATAAAGAGTGCATTCCAACCATCAAATCTCAAAAACCAACACTTTGAAAATTTCCCAAATCTTGGCACCATGCACCGACCAAGCCAAGTCTCACCACCAAACTTGGCTAGCTTGAAAACCAACCAAAATGAAAAATTTCTTGCACCAAGATTTTTAGTGTAGCCATTTGGTGATATAAAGAGTGCATTCCAACCATCAAATCTCAAAAACCAACACTTTGAAAATTTCCCAAATCTTGGCACCATGCACCGACCAAGCCAAGTCTCACCACCAAACTTGGCTAGCTTGAAAACCAACCAAAATGAAAAATTTCTTGCACCAAGATTTTTAGTGTAGCCATTTGGTCATATAAAGAGTGCATTCCAACCATCAAATCTCAAAAACCAACACTTTGAAAATTTCCCAAATCTTGGCACCATGCACCGACCAAGCCAAGTCTCACCACCAAACTTGGCTAGCTTGAAAACCAACCAAAATGAAAAATTTCTTGCACCAAGATTTTTAGTGTAGCCATTTGGTCATATAAAGAGTGCATTCCAACCATCAAATCTCAAAAACCAACACTTTGAAAATTTCCCAAATCTTGGCACCATGCACCGACCAAGCCAAGTCTCACCACCAAACTTGGCTAGCTTGAAAACCAACCAAAATGAAAAATTTCTTGCACCAAGATTTTTAGTGTAGTCATTTGGTGATATAAAGAGTGCATTCCAACCATCAAATCTCAAAAACCAACACTTTGAAAATTTCCCAAATCTTGGCACCATGCACCGACCAAGCCAAGTCTCACCACCAAACTTGGCTAGCTTGAAAACCAACCAAAATGAAAAATTTCTTGCACCAAGATTTTTAGTGTAGCCATTTGGTGATATAAAGAGTGCATTCCAACCATCAAATCTCAAAAACCAACACTTTGAAAATTTCCCAAATCTTGGCACCATGCACCGACCAAGCCAAGTCTCACCACCAAACTTGGCTAGCTTGAAAACCAACCAAAATGAAAAATTTCTTGCACCAAGATTTTTAGTGTAGCCATTTGGTCATATAAAGAGTGCATTCCAACCATCAAATCTCAAAAACCAACACTTTGAAAATTTCCCAAATCTTGGCACCATGCACCGACCAAGCCAAGTCTCACCACCAAACTTGGCTAGCTTGAAAACCAACCAAAATGAAAAATTTCTTGCACCAAGATTTTTAGTGTAGCCATTTGGTGATATAAAGAGTGCATTCCAACCATCAAATCTCAAAAACCAACACTTTGAAAATTTCCCAAATCTTGGCACCATGCACCGACCAAGCCAAGTCTCACCACCAAACTTGGCTAGCTTGAAAACCAACCAAAATGAAAAATTTCTTGCACCAAGATTTTTAGTGTAGTCATTTGGTGATATAAAGAGTGCATTCCAACCATCAAATCTCAAAAACCAACACTTTGAAAATTTCCCAAATCTTGGCACCATGCACCGACCAAGCCAAGTCTCACCACCAAACTTGGCTAGCTTGAAAACCAACCAAAATGAAAAATTTCTTGCACCAAGATTTTTAGTGTAGTCATTTGGTGATATAAAGAGTGCATTCCAACCATCAAATCTCAAAAACCAACACTTTGAAAATTTCCCAAATCTTGGCACCATGCACCGACCAAGCCAAGTCTCACCACCAAACTTGGCTAGCTTGAAAACCAACCAAAATGAAAAATTTCTTGCACCAAGATTTTTAGTGTAGCCATTTGGTGATATAAAGAGTGCATTCCAACCATCAAATCTCAAAAACCAACACTTTGAAAATTTCCCAAATCTTGGCACCATGCACCGACCAAGCCAAGTCTCACCACCAAACTTGGCTAGCTTGAAAACCAACCAAAATGAAAAATTTCTTGCACCAAGATTTTTAGTGTAGCCATTTGGTGATATAAAGAGTGCATTCCAACCATCAAATCTCAAAAACCAACACTTTGAAAATTTCCCAAATCTTGGCACCATGCACCGACCAAGCCAAGTCTCACCACCAAACTTGGCTAGCTTGAAAACCAACCAAAATGAAAAATTTCTTGCACCAAGATTTTTAGTGTAGCCATTTGGTGATATAAAGAGTGCATTCCAACCATCAAATCTCAAAAACCAACACTTTGAAAATTTCCCAAATCTTGGCACCATGCACCGACCAAGCCAAGTCTCACCACCAAACTTGGCTAGCTTGAAAACCAACCAAAATGAAAAATTTCTTGCACCAAGATTTTTAGTGTAGCCATTTGGTCATATAAAGAGTGCATTCCAACCATCAAATCTCAAAAACCAACACTTTGAAAATTTCCCAAATCTTGGCACCATGCACCGACCAAGCCAAGTCTCACCACCAAACTTGGCTAGCTTGAAAACCAACCAAAATGAAAAATTTCTTGCACCAAGATTTTTAGTGTAGCCATTTGGTGATATAAAGAGTGCATTCCAACCATCAAATCTCAAAAACCAACACTTTGAAAATTTCCCAAATCTTGGCACCATGCACCGACCAAGCCAAGTCTCACCACCAAACTTGGCTAGCTTGAAAACCAACCAAAATGAAAAATTTCTTGCACCAAGATTTTTAGTGTAGTCATTTGGTGATATAAAGAGTGCATTCCAACCATCAAATCTCAAAAACCAACACTTTGAAAATTTCCCAAATCTTGGCACCATGCACCGACCAAGCCAAGTCTCACCACCAAACTTGGCTAGCTTGAAAACCAACCAAAATGAAAAATTTCTTGCACCAAGATTTTTAGTGTAGCCATTTGGTGATATAAAGAGTGCATTCCAACCATCAAATCTCAAAAACCAACACTTTGAAAATTTCCCAAATCTTGGCACCATGCACCGACCAAGCCAAGTCTCACCACCAAACTTGGCTAGCTTGAAAACCAACCAAAATGAAAAATTTCTTGCACCAAGATTTTTAGTGTAGCCATTTGGTGATATAAAGAGTGCATTCCAACCATCAAATCTCAAAAACCAACACTTTGAAAATTTCCCAAATCTTGGCACCATGCACCGACCAAGCCAAGTCTCACCACCAAACTTGGCTAGCTTGAAAACCAACCAAAATGAAAAATTTCTTGCACCAAGATTTTTAGTGTAGTCATTTGGTGATATAAAGAGTGCATTCCAACCATCAAATCTCAAAAACCAACACTTTGAAAATTTCCCAAATCTTGGCACCATGCACCGACCAAGCCAAGTCTCACCACCAAACTTGGCTAGCTTGAAAACCAACCAAAATGAAAAATTTCTTGCACCAAGATTTTTAGTGTAGTCATTTGGTGATATAAAGAGTGCATTCCAACCATCAAATCTCAAAAACCAACACTTTGAAAATTTCCCAAATCTTGGCACCATGCACCGACCAAGCCAAGTCTCACCACCAAACTTGGCTAGCTTGAAAACCAACCAAAATGAAAAATTTCTTGCACCAAGATTTTTAGTGTAGCCATTTGGTGATATAAAGAGTGCATTCCAACCATCAAATCTCAAAAACCAACACTTTGAAAATTTCCCAAATCTTGGCACCATGCACCGACCAAGCCAAGTCTCACCACCAAACTTGGCTAGCTTGAAAACCAACCAAAATGAAAAATTTCTTGCACCAAGATTTTTAGTGTAGTCATTTGGTGATATAAAGAGTGCATTCCAACCATCAAATCTCAAAAACCAACACTTTGAAAATTTCCCAAATCTTGGCACCATGCACCGACCAAGCCAAGTCTCACCACCAAACTTGGCTAGCTTGAAAACCAACCAAAATGAAAAATTTCTTGCACCAAGATTTTTAGTGTAGCCATTTGGTGATATAAAGAGTGCATTCCAACCATCAAATCTCAAAAACCAACACTTTGAAAATTTCCCAAATCTTGGCACCATGCACCGACCAAGCCAAGTCTCACCACCAAACTTGGCTAGCTTGAAAACCAACCAAAATGAAAAATTTCTTGCACCAAGATTTTTAGTGTAGCCATTTGGTCATATAAAGAGTGCATTCCAACCATCAAATCTCAAAAACCAACACTTTGAAAATTTCCCAAATCTTGGCACCATGCACCGACCAAGCCAAGTCTCACCACCAAACTTGGCTAGCTTGAAAACCAACCAAAATGAAAAATTTCTTGCACCAAGATTTTTAGTGTAGCCATTTGGTCATATAAAGAGTGCATTCCAACCATCAAATCTCAAAAACCAACACTTTGAAAATTTCCCAAATCTTGGCACCATGCACCGACCAAGCCAAGTCTCACCACCAAACTTGGCTAGCTTGAAAACCAACCAAAATGAAAAATTTCTTGCACCAAGATTTTTAGTGTAGCCATTTGGTCATATAAAGAGTGCATTCCAACCATCAAATCTCAAAAACCAACACTTTGAAAATTTCCCAAATCTTGGCACCATGCACCGACCAAGCCAAGTCTCACCACCAAACTTGGCTAGCTTGAAAACCAACCAAAATGAAAAATTTCTTGCACCAAGATTTTTAGTGTAGTCATTTGGTCATATAAAGAGTGCATTCCAACCATCAAATCTCAAAAACCAACACTTTGAAAATTTCCCAAATCTTGGCACCATGCACCGACCAAGCCAAGTCTCACCACCAAACTTGGCTAGCTTGAAAACCAACCAAAATGAAAAATTTCTTGCACCAAGATTTTTAGTGTAGCCATTTGGTGATATAAAGAGTGCATTCCAACCATCAAATCTCAAAAACCAACACTTTGAAAATTTCCCAAATCTTGGCACCATGCACCGACCAAGCCAAGTCTCACCACCAAACTTGGCTAGCTTGAAAACCAACCAAAATGAAAAATTTCTTGCACCAAGATTTTTAGTGTAGCCATTTGGTCATATAAAGAGTGCATTCCAACCATCAAATCTCAAAAACCAACACTTTGAAAATTTCCCAAATCTTGGCACCATGCACCGACCAAGCCAAGTCTCACCACCAAACTTGGCTAGCTTGAAAACCAACCAAAATGAAAAATTTCTTGCACCAAGATTTTTAGTGTAGTCATTTGGTGATATAAAGAGTGCATTCCAACCATCAAATCTCAAAAACCAACACTTTGAAAATTTCCCAAATCTTGGCACCATGCACCGACCAAGCCAAGTCTCACCACCAAACTTGGCTAGCTTGAAAACCAACCAAAATGAAAAATTTCTTGCACCAAGATTTTTAGTGTAGCCATTTGGTGATATAAAGAGTGCATTCCAACCATCAAATCTCAAAAACCAACACTTTGAAAATTTCCCAAATCTTGGCACCATGCACCGACCAAGCCAAGTCTCACCACCAAACTTGGCTAGCTTGAAAACCAACCAAAATGAAAAATTTCTTGCACCAAGATTTTTAGTGTAGTCATTTGGTGATATAAAGAGTGCATTCCAACCATCAAATCTCAAAAACCAACACTTTGAAAATTTCCCAAATCTTGGCACCATGCACCGACCAAGCCAAGTCTCACCACCAAACTTGGCTAGCTTGAAAACCAACCAAAATGAAAAATTTCTTGCACCAAGATTTTTAGTGTAGCCATTTGGTCATATAAAGAGTGCATTCCAACCATCAAATCTCAAAAACCAACACTTTGAAAATTTCCCAAATCTTGGCACCATGCACCGACCAAGCCAAGTCTCACCACCAAACTTGGCTAGCTTGAAAACCAACCAAAATGAAAAATTTCTTGCACCAAGATTTTTAGTGTAGCCATTTGGTCATATAAAGAGTGCATTCCAACCATCAAATCTCAAAAACCAACACTTTGAAAATTTCCCAAATCTTGGCACCATGCACCGACCAAGCCAAGTCTCACCACCAAACTTGGCTAGCTTGAAAACCAACCAAAATGAAAAATTTCTTGCACCAAGATTTTTAGTGTAGCCATTTGGTGATATAAAGAGTGCATTCCAACCATCAAATCTCAAAAACCAACACTTTGAAAATTTCCCAAATCTTGGCACCATGCACCGACCAAGCCAAGTCTCACCACCAAACTTGGCTAGCTTGAAAACCAACCAAAATGAAAAATTTCTTGCACCAAGATTTTTAGTGTAGCCATTTGGTCATATAAAGAGTGCATTCCAACCATCAAATCTCAAAAACCAACACTTTGAAAATTTCCCAAATCTTGGCACCATGCACCGACCAAGCCAAGTCTCACCACCAAACTTGGCTAGCTTGAAAACCAACCAAAATGAAAAATTTCTTGCACCAAGATTTTTAGTGTAGCCATTTGGTCATATAAAGAGTGCATTCCAACCATCAAATCTCAAAAACCAACACTTTGAAAATTTCCCAAATCTTGGCACCATGCACCGACCAAGCCAAGTCTCACCACCAAACTTGGCTAGCTTGAAAACCAACCAAAATGAAAAATTTCTTGCACCAAGATTTTTAGTGTAGCCATTTGGTCATATAAAGAGTGCATTCCAACCATCAAATCTCAAAAACCAACACTTTGAAAATTTCCCAAATCTTGGCACCATGCACCGACCAAGCCAAGTCTCACCACCAAACTTGGCTAGCTTGAAAACCAACCAAAATGAAAAATTTCTTGCACCAAGATTTTTAGTGTAGCCATTTGGTGATATAAAGAGTGCATTCCAACCATCAAATCTCAAAAACCAACACTTTGAAAATTTCCCAAATCTTGGCACCATGCACCGACCAAGCCAAGTCTCACCACCAAACTTGGCTAGCTTGAAAACCAACCAAAATGAAAAATTTCTTGCACCAAGATTTTTAGTGTAGCCATTTGGTGATATAAAGAGTGCATTCCAACCATCAAATCTCAAAAACCAACACTTTGAAAATTTCCCAAATCTTGGCACCATGCACCGACCAAGCCAAGTCTCACCACCAAACTTGGCTAGCTTGAAAACCAACCAAAATGAAAAATTTCTTGCACCAAGATTTTTAGTGTAGCCATTTGGTGATATAAAGAGTGCATTCCAACCATCAAATCTCAAAAACCAACACTTTGAAAATTTCCCAAATCTTGGCACCATGCACCGACCAAGCCAAGTCTCACCACCAAACTTGGCTAGCTTGAAAACCAACCAAAATGAAAAATTTCTTGCACCAAGATTTTTAGTGTAGCCATTTGGTGATATAAAGAGTGCATTCCAACCATCAAATCTCAAAAACCAACACTTTGAAAATTTCCCAAATCTTGGCACCATGCACCGACCAAGCCAAGTCTCACCACCAAACTTGGCTAGCTTGAAAACCAACCAAAATGAAAAATTTCTTGCACCAAGATTTTTAGTGTAGCCATTTGGTCATATAAAGAGTGCATTCCAACCATCAAATCTCAAAAACCAACACTTTGAAAATTTCCCAAATCTTGGCACCATGCACCGACCAAGCCAAGTCTCACCACCAAACTTGGCTAGCTTGAAAACCAACCAAAATGAAAAATTTCTTGCACCAAGATTTTTAGTGTAGCCATTTGGTGATATAAAGAGTGCATTCCAACCATCAAATCTCAAAAACCAACACTTTGAAAATTTCCCAAATCTTGGCACCATGCACCGACCAAGCCAAGTCTCACCACCAAACTTGGCTAGCTTGAAAACCAACCAAAATGAAAAATTTCTTGCACCAAGATTTTTAGTGTAGCCATTTGGTGATATAAAGAGTGCATTCCAACCATCAAATCTCAAAAACCAACACTTTGAAAATTTCCCAAATCTTGGCACCATGCACCGACCAAGCCAAGTCTCACCACCAAACTTGGCTAGCTTGAAAACCAACCAAAATGAAAAATTTCTTGCACCAAGATTTTTAGTGTAGTCATTTGGTGATATAAAGAGTGCATTCCAACCATCAAATCTCAAAAACCAACACTTTGAAAATTTCCCAAATCTTGGCACCATGCACCGACCAAGCCAAGTCTCACCACCAAACTTGGCTAGCTTGAAAACCAACCAAAATGAAAAATTTCTTGCACCAAGATTTTTAGTGTAGCCATTTGGTGATATAAAGAGTGCATTCCAACCATCAAATCTCAAAAACCAACACTTTGAAAATTTCCCAAATCTTGGCACCATGCACCGACCAAGCCAAGTCTCACCACCAAACTTGGCTAGCTTGAAAACCAACCAAAATGAAAAATTTCTTGCACCAAGATTTTTAGTGTAGCCATTTGGTCATATAAAGAGTGCATTCCAACCATCAAATCTCAAAAACCAACACTTTGAAAATTTCCCAAATCTTGGCACCATGCACCGACCAAGCCAAGTCTCACCACCAAACTTGGCTAGCTTGAAAACCAACCAAAATGAAAAATTTCTTGCACCAAGATTTTTAGTGTAGCCATTTGGTGATATAAAGAGTGCATTCCAACCATCAAATCTCAAAAACCAACACTTTGAAAATTTCCCAAATCTTGGCACCATGCACCGACCAAGCCAAGTCTCACCACCAAACTTGGCTAGCTTGAAAACCAACCAAAATGAAAAATTTCTTGCACCAAGATTTTTAGTGTAGCCATTTGGTGATATAAAGAGTGCATTCCAACCATCAAATCTCAAAAACCAACACTTTGAAAATTTCCCAAATCTTGGCACCATGCACCGACCAAGCCAAGTCTCACCACCAAACTTGGCTAGCTTGAAAACCAACCAAAATGAAAAATTTCTTGCACCAAGATTTTTAGTGTAGCCATTTGGTGATATAAAGAGTGCATTCCAACCATCAAATCTCAAAAACCAACACTTTGAAAATTTCCCAAATCTTGGCACCATGCACCGACCAAGCCAAGTCTCACCACCAAACTTGGCTAGCTTGAAAACCAACCAAAATGAAAAATTTCTTGCACCAAGATTTTTAGTGTAGCCATTTGGTGATATAAAGAGTGCATTCCAACCATCAAATCTCAAAAACCAACACTTTGAAAATTTCCCAAATCTTGGCACCATGCACCGACCAAGCCAAGTCTCACCACCAAACTTGGCTAGCTTGAAAACCAACCAAAATGAAAAATTTCTTGCACCAAGATTTTTAGTGTAGCCATTTGGTCATATAAAGAGTGCATTCCAACCATCAAATCTCAAAAACCAACACTTTGAAAATTTCCCAAATCTTGGCACCATGCACCGACCAAGCCAAGTCTCACCACCAAACTTGGCTAGCTTGAAAACCAACCAAAATGAAAAATTTCTTGCACCAAGATTTTTAGTGTAGCCATTTGGTCATATAAAGAGTGCATTCCAACCATCAAATCTCAAAAACCAACACTTTGAAAATTTCCCAAATCTTGGCACCATGCACCGACCAAGCCAAGTCTCACCACCAAACTTGGCTAGCTTGAAAACCAACCAAAATGAAAAATTTCTTGCACCAAGATTTTTAGTGTAGCCATTTGGTCATATAAAGAGTGCATTCCAACCATCAAATCTCAAAAACCAACACTTTGAAAATTTCCCAAATCTTGGCACCATGCACCGACCAAGCCAAGTCTCACCACCAAACTTGGCTAGCTTGAAAACCAACCAAAATGAAAAATTTCTTGCACCAAGATTTTTAGTGTAGCCATTTGGTCATATAAAGAGTGCATTCCAACCATCAAATCTCAAAAACCAACACTTTGAAAATTTCCCAAATCTTGGCACCATGCACCGACCAAGCCAAGTCTCACCACCAAACTTGGCTAGCTTGAAAACCAACCAAAATGAAAAATTTCTTGCACCAAGATTTTTAGTGTAGCCATTTGGTCATATAAAGAGTGCATTCCAACCATCAAATCTCAAAAACCAACACTTTGAAAATTTCCCAAATCTTGGCACCATGCACCGACCAAGCCAAGTCTCACCACCAAACTTGGCTAGCTTGAAAACCAACCAAAATGAAAAATTTCTTGCACCAAGATTTTTAGTGTAGCCATTTGGTGATATAAAGAGTGCATTCCAACCATCAAATCTCAAAAACCAACACTTTGAAAATTTCCCAAATCTTGGCACCATGCACCGACCAAGCCAAGTCTCACCACCAAACTTGGCTAGCTTGAAAACCAACCAAAATGAAAAATTTCTTGCACCAAGATTTTTAGTGTAGCCATTTGGTGATATAAAGAGTGCATTCCAACCATCAAATCTCAAAAACCAACACTTTGAAAATTTCCCAAATCTTGGCACCATGCACCGACCAAGCCAAGTCTCACCACCAAACTTGGCTAGCTTGAAAACCAACCAAAATGAAAAATTTCTTGCACCAAGATTTTTAGTGTAGCCATTTGGTCATATAAAGAGTGCATTCCAACCATCAAATCTCAAAAACCAACACTTTGAAAATTTCCCAAATCTTGGCACCATGCACCGACCAAGCCAAGTCTCACCACCAAACTTGGCTAGCTTGAAAACCAACCAAAATGAAAAATTTCTTGCACCAAGATTTTTAGTGTAGCCATTTGGTGATATAAAGAGTGCATTCCAACCATCAAATCTCAAAAACCAACACTTTGAAAATTTCCCAAATCTTGGCACCATGCACCGACCAAGCCAAGTCTCACCACCAAACTTGGCTAGCTTGAAAACCAACCAAAATGAAAAATTTCTTGCACCAAGATTTTTAGTGTAGCCATTTGGTCATATAAAGAGTGCATTCCAACCATCAAATCTCAAAAACCAACACTTTGAAAATTTCCCAAATCTTGGCACCATGCACCGACCAAGCCAAGTCTCACCACCAAACTTGGCTAGCTTGAAAACCAACCAAAATGAAAAATTTCTTGCACCAAGATTTTTAGTGTAGCCATTTGGTGATATAAAGAGTGCATTCCAACCATCAAATCTCAAAAACCAACACTTTGAAAATTTCCCAAATCTTGGCACCATGCACCGACCAAGCCAAGTCTCACCACCAAACTTGGCTAGCTTGAAAACCAACCAAAATGAAAAATTTCTTGCACCAAGATTTTTAGTGTAGCCATTTGGTGATATAAAGAGTGCATTCCAACCATCAAATCTCAAAAACCAACACTTTGAAAATTTCCCAAATCTTGGCACCATGCACCGACCAAGCCAAGTCTCACCACCAAACTTGGCTAGCTTGAAAACCAACCAAAATGAAAAATTTCTTGCACCAAGATTTTTAGTGTAGCCATTTGGTCATATAAAGAGTGCATTCCAACCATCAAATCTCAAAAACCAACACTTTGAAAATTTCCCAAATCTTGGCACCATGCACCGACCAAGCCAAGTCTCACCACCAAACTTGGCTAGCTTGAAAACCAACCAAAATGAAAAATTTCTTGCACCAAGATTTTTAGTGTAGCCATTTGGTCATATAAAGAGTGCATTCCAACCATCAAATCTCAAAAACCAACACTTTGAAAATTTCCCAAATCTTGGCACCATGCACCGACCAAGCAAAGTCTCACCACCAAACTTGGCTAACTTGAAAACCAACAAAATGAAAAATTTCTTGCACCAAGATTTTTAGTGTAGCCATTTGGTGATATAAAGAGTGCATTCCAACCATCAAATCTCAAAAACCAACACTTTGAAAATTTCCCAAATCTTGGCACCATGCACCTACCAAGCCAAGTCTCACCACCAAACTTGGCTAGCTTGAAAACCACCCAAAATGAA
>CP144701.1:1612988-1615488 GCA_036885675.1 Vigna mungo
TTTCATTTTGGGTGGTTTTCAAGCTAGCCAAGTTTGGTGGTGAGACTTGGCTTGGTCGGTGCATGGTGCCAAGATTTGGGAAATTTTCAAAGTGTTGGTTTTTGAGATTTGATGGTTGGAATGCACTCTTTATATCACCAAATGACTACACTAAAAATCTTGGTGCAAGAAATTTTTCATTTTGGGTGGTTTTCAAGCTAGCCAAGTTTGGTGGTGAGACTTGGCTTGGTCGGTGCATGGTGCCAAGATTTGGGAAATTTTCAAAGTGTTGGTTTTTGAGATTTGATGGTTGGAATGCACTCTTTATATCACCAAATGACTACACTAAAAATCTTGGTGCAAGAAATTTTTCATTTTGGGTGGTTTTCAAGCTAGCCAAGTTTGGTGGTGAGACTTGGCTTGATCGGTGCATGGTGCCAAGATTTGAGAAATTTTCAAAGTGTTTGTTTTTGAGATTTGATGGTTGGAATGCACTCTTTATATCACCAAATGACTACACTAAAAATCTTGGTGCAAGAAATTTTTCATTTTGGGTGGTTTTCAAGCTAGCCAAGTTTGGTGGTGAGACTTGGCTTGGTCGGTGCATGGTGCCAAGATTTGGGAAATTTTCAAAGTGTTGGTTTTTGAGATTTGATGGTTGGAATGCACTCTTCATATGACCAAATGGCTACACTAAAAATCTTGGTGCAAGAAATTTTTCATTTTGGGTGGTTTTCAAGCTAGCCAAGTTTGGTGGTGAGACTTGGCTTGGTCGGTGCATGGTGCCAAGATTTGGGAAATTTTCAAAGTGTTGGTTTTTGAGATTTGATGGTTGGAATGCACTCTTTATATCACCAAATGACTACACTAAAAATCTTGGTGCAAGAAATTTTTCATTTTGGGTGGTTTTCAAGCTAGCCAAGTTTGGTGGTGAGACTTGGCTTGGTCGGTGCATGGTGCCAAGATTTGGGAAATTTTCAAAGTGTTGGTTTTTGAGATTTGATGGTTGGAATGCACTCTTTATATCACCAAATGACTACACTAAAAATCTTGGTGCAAGAAATTTTTCATTTTGGGTGGTTTTCAAGCTAACCAAGTTTGGTGGTGAGACTTGGCTTGGTCGGTGCATGGTGCCAAGATTTGGGAAATTTTCAAAGTGTTGGTTTTTGAGATTTGATGGTTGGAATGCACTCTTTATATCACCAAATGACTACACTAAAAATCTTGGTGCAAGAAATTTTTCATTTTGGGTGGTTTTCAAGCTAGCCAAGTTTGGTGGTGAGACTTGGCTTGGTCGGTGCATGGTGCCAAGATTTGGGAAATTTTCAAAGTGTTGGTTTTTGAGATTTGATGGTTGGAATGCACTCTTTATATCACCAAATGACTACACTAAAAATCTTGGTGCAAGAAATTTTTCATTTTGGGTGGTTTTCAAGCTAACCAAGTTTGGTGGTGAGACTTGGCTTGGTCGGTGCATGGTGCCAAGATTTGGGAAATTTTCAAAGTGTTGGTTTTTGAGATTTGATGGTTGGAATGCACTCTTTATATCACCAAATGACTACACTAAAAATCTTGGTGCAAGAAATTTTTCATTTTGGGTGGTTTTCAAGCTAGCCAAGTTTGGTGGTGAGACTTGGCTTGGTCGGTGCATGGTGCCAAGATTTGGGAAATTTTCAAAGTGTTGGTTTTTGAGATTTGATGGTTGGAATGCACTCTTTATATCACCAAATGACTACACTAAAAATCTTGGTGCAAGAAATTTTTCATTTTGGGTGGTTTTCAAGCTAGCCAAGTTTGGTGGTGAGACTTGGCTTGGTCGGTGCATGGTGCCAAGATTTGGGAAATTTTCAAAGTGTTGGTTTTTGAGATTTGATGGTTGGAATGCACTCTTTATATCACCAAATGACTACACTAAAAATCTTGGTGCAAGAAATTTTTCATTTTGGGTGGTTTTCAAGCTAGCCAAGTTTGGTGGTGAGACTTGGCTTGATCGGTGCATGGTGCCAAGATTTGAGAAATTTTCAAAGTGTTTGTTTTTGAGATTTGATGGTTGGAATGCACTCTTTATATCACCAAATGACTACACTAAAAATCTTGGTGCAAGAAATTTTTCATTTTGGGTGGTTTTCAAGCTAGCCAAGTTTGGTGGTGAGACTTGGCTTGGTCGGTGCATGGTGCCAAGATTTGGGAAATTTCAAAGTGTTGGTTTTTGAGATTTGATGGTTGGAATGCACTCTATATATGACCAAATGGCTACACTCAAAATCTTGGTGCAAGAAATTTTTCATTTTGGTTGGTTTTCAAGCTAGTCAAGTTTGGTGTTGAGACTTGGCTAGGTCGGTGCATGGTGCCAAGATTTGGGAAATTTTCAAAGTGTTGGTTTTTGATATTTGATGGTTGGAATGCACTCTATATATGACCAAATGGCTACACTCAAAATCTTGGTGCAAGAAATTTTTCATTTTGGTTGGTTTTCAAGCTAGTCAAGTTTGGTGTTGAGACTTGGCTAGGTCGGTGCATG
>CP144701.1:1625488-1627988 GCA_036885675.1 Vigna mungo
TTGGTGCAAGAAATTTTTCATTTTGGGTGGTTTTCAAGCTAGCCAAGTTTGGTGGTGAGACTTGGCTTGGTCGGTGCATGGTGCCAAGATTTGGGAAATTTTCAAAGTGTTGGTTTTTGAGATTTGATGGTTGGAATGCACTCTTTATATCACCAAATGACTACACTAAAAATCTTGGTGCAAGAAATTTTTCATTTTGGGTGGTTTTCAAGCTAGCCAAGTTTGGTGGTGAGACTTGGCTTGATCGGTGCATGGTGCCAAGATTTGAGAAATTTTCAAAGTGTTTGTTTTTGAGATTTGATGGTTGGAATGCACTCTTTATATCACCAAATGGCTACACTAAAAATCTTGGTGCAAGAAATTTTTCATTTTGGTTGGTTTTCAAGCTAGCCAAGTTTGGTGGTGAGACTTGGCTTGGTCGGTGCATGGTGCCAAGATTTGGGAAATTTTCAAAGTGTTGGTTTTTGAGATTTGATGGTTGGAATGCACTCTTCATATGACCAAATGGCTACACTAAAAATCTTGGTGCAAGAAATTTTTCATTTTGGGTGGTTTTCAAGCTAGCCAAGTTTGGTGGTGAGACTTGGCTTGGTCGGTGCATGGTGCCAAGATTTGGGAAATTTTCAAAGTGTTGGTTTTTGAGATTTGATGGTTGGAATGCACTCTTTATATCACCAAATGACTACACTAAAAATCTTGGTGCAAGAAATTTTTCATTTTGGGTGGTTTTCAAGCTAGCCAAGTTTGGTGGTGAGACTTGGCTTGGTCGGTGCATGGTGCCAAGATTTGGGAAATTTTCAAAGTGTTGGTTTTTGAGATTTGATGGTTGGAATGCACTCTTTATATCACCAAATGACTACACTAAAAATCTTGGTGCAAGAAATTTTTCATTTTGGGTGGTTTTCAAGCTAACCAAGTTTGGTGGTGAGACTTGGCTTGGTCGGTGCATGGTGCCAAGATTTGGGAAATTTTCAAAGTGTTGGTTTTTGAGATTTGATGGTTGGAATGCACTCTTTATATCACCAAATGACTACACTAAAAATCTTGGTGCAAGAAATTTTTCATTTTGGGTGGTTTTCAAGCTAGCCAAGTTTGGTGGTGAGACTTGGCTTGGTCGGTGCATGGTGCCAAGATTTGGGAAATTTTCAAAGTGTTGGTTTTTGAGATTTGATGGTTGGAATGCACTCTTTATATCACCAAATGACTACACTAAAAATCTTGGTGCAAGAAATTTTTCATTTTGGGTGGTTTTCAAGCTAACCAAGTTTGGTGGTGAGACTTGGCTTGGTCGGTGCATGGTGCCAAGATTTGGGAAATTTTCAAAGTGTTGGTTTTTGAGATTTGATGGTTGGAATGCACTCTTTATATCACCAAATGACTACACTAAAAATCTTGGTGCAAGAAATTTTTCATTTTGGGTGGTTTTCAAGCTAGCCAAGTTTGGTGGTGAGACTTGGCTTGGTCGGTGCATGGTGCCAAGATTTGGGAAATTTTCAAAGTGTTGGTTTTTGAGATTTGATGGTTGGAATGCACTCTTTATATCACCAAATGACTACACTAAAAATCTTGGTGCAAGAAATTTTTCATTTTGGGTGGTTTTCAAGCTAGCCAAGTTTGGTGGTGAGACTTGGCTTGGTCGGTGCATGGTGCCAAGATTTGGGAAATTTTCAAAGTGTTGGTTTTTGAGATTTGATGGTTGGAATGCACTCTTTATATCACCAAATGACTACACTAAAAATCTTGGTGCAAGAAATTTTTCATTTTGGGTGGTTTTCAAGCTAGCCAAGTTTGGTGGTGAGACTTGGCTTGATCGGTGCATGGTGCCAAGATTTGAGAAATTTTCAAAGTGTTTGTTTTTGAGATTTGATGGTTGGAATGCACTCTTTATATCACCAAATGACTACACTAAAAATCTTGGTGCAAGAAATTTTTCATTTTGGGTGGTTTTCAAGCTAGCCAAGTTTGGTGGTGAGACTTGGCTTGGTCGGTGCATGGTGCCAAGATTTGGGAAATTTCAAAGTGTTGGTTTTTGAGATTTGATGGTTGGAATGCACTCTATATATGACCAAATGGCTACACTCAAAATCTTGGTGCAAGAAATTTTTCATTTTGGTTGGTTTTCAAGCTAGTCAAGTTTGGTGTTGAGACTTGGCTAGGTCGGTGCATGGTGCCAAGATTTGGGAAATTTTCAAAGTGTTGGTTTTTGATATTTGATGGTTGGAATGCACTCTATATATGACCAAATGGCTACACTCAAAATCTTGGTGCAAGAAATTTTTCATTTTGGTTGGTTTTCAAGCTAGTCAAGTTTGGTGTTGAGACTTGGCTAGGTCGGTGCATGGTGCCAAGATTTGGGAAATTTTCAAAGTGTTGGTTTTTGAGATTTGATGGTTGGAATGCACTCTATATATGACCAAATGGCTACACTCAAAATCTTGGTGCAAGAAATTTTTCATTTTGGTTGGTTTTCAAGCTAGCCAAGTTTGGTGGTGAGACTTGG
>CP144701.1:1637988-1640488 GCA_036885675.1 Vigna mungo
ACTACACTAAAAATCTTGGTGCAAGAAATTTTTCATTTTGGGTGGTTTTCAAGCTAGCCAAGTTTGGTGGTGAGACTTGGCTTGATCGGTGCATGGTGCCAAGATTTGAGAAATTTTCAAAGTGTTTGTTTTTGAGATTTGATGGTTGGAATGCACTCTTTATATCACCAAATGGCTACACTAAAAATCTTGGTGCAAGAAATTTTTCATTTTGGTTGGTTTTCAAGCTAGCCAAGTTTGGTGGTGAGACTTGGCTTGGTCGGTGCATGGTGCCAAGATTTGGGAAATTTTCAAAGTGTTGGTTTTTGAGATTTGATGGTTGGAATGCACTCTTCATATGACCAAATGGCTACACTAAAAATCTTGGTGCAAGAAATTTTTCATTTTGGGTGGTTTTCAAGCTAGCCAAGTTTGGTGGTGAGACTTGGCTTGGTCGGTGCATGGTGCCAAGATTTGGGAAATTTTCAAAGTGTTGGTTTTTGAGATTTGATGGTTGGAATGCACTCTTTATATCACCAAATGACTACACTAAAAATCTTGGTGCAAGAAATTTTTCATTTTGGGTGGTTTTCAAGCTAGCCAAGTTTGGTGGTGAGACTTGGCTTGGTCGGTGCATGGTGCCAAGATTTGGGAAATTTTCAAAGTGTTGGTTTTTGAGATTTGATGGTTGGAATGCACTCTTTATATCACCAAATGACTACACTAAAAATCTTGGTGCAAGAAATTTTTCATTTTGGGTGGTTTTCAAGCTAACCAAGTTTGGTGGTGAGACTTGGCTTGGTCGGTGCATGGTGCCAAGATTTGGGAAATTTTCAAAGTGTTGGTTTTTGAGATTTGATGGTTGGAATGCACTCTTTATATCACCAAATGACTACACTAAAAATCTTGGTGCAAGAAATTTTTCATTTTGGGTGGTTTTCAAGCTAGCCAAGTTTGGTGGTGAGACTTGGCTTGGTCGGTGCATGGTGCCAAGATTTGGGAAATTTTCAAAGTGTTGGTTTTTGAGATTTGATGGTTGGAATGCACTCTTTATATCACCAAATGACTACACTAAAAATCTTGGTGCAAGAAATTTTTCATTTTGGGTGGTTTTCAAGCTAACCAAGTTTGGTGGTGAGACTTGGCTTGGTCGGTGCATGGTGCCAAGATTTGGGAAATTTTCAAAGTGTTGGTTTTTGAGATTTGATGGTTGGAATGCACTCTTTATATCACCAAATGACTACACTAAAAATCTTGGTGCAAGAAATTTTTCATTTTGGGTGGTTTTCAAGCTAGCCAAGTTTGGTGGTGAGACTTGGCTTGGTCGGTGCATGGTGCCAAGATTTGGGAAATTTTCAAAGTGTTGGTTTTTGAGATTTGATGGTTGGAATGCACTCTTTATATCACCAAATGACTACACTAAAAATCTTGGTGCAAGAAATTTTTCATTTTGGGTGGTTTTCAAGCTAGCCAAGTTTGGTGGTGAGACTTGGCTTGGTCGGTGCATGGTGCCAAGATTTGGGAAATTTTCAAAGTGTTGGTTTTTGAGATTTGATGGTTGGAATGCACTCTTTATATCACCAAATGACTACACTAAAAATCTTGGTGCAAGAAATTTTTCATTTTGGGTGGTTTTCAAGCTAGCCAAGTTTGGTGGTGAGACTTGGCTTGATCGGTGCATGGTGCCAAGATTTGAGAAATTTTCAAAGTGTTTGTTTTTGAGATTTGATGGTTGGAATGCACTCTTTATATCACCAAATGACTACACTAAAAATCTTGGTGCAAGAAATTTTTCATTTTGGGTGGTTTTCAAGCTAGCCAAGTTTGGTGGTGAGACTTGGCTTGGTCGGTGCATGGTGCCAAGATTTGGGAAATTTCAAAGTGTTGGTTTTTGAGATTTGATGGTTGGAATGCACTCTATATATGACCAAATGGCTACACTCAAAATCTTGGTGCAAGAAATTTTTCATTTTGGTTGGTTTTCAAGCTAGTCAAGTTTGGTGTTGAGACTTGGCTAGGTCGGTGCATGGTGCCAAGATTTGGGAAATTTTCAAAGTGTTGGTTTTTGATATTTGATGGTTGGAATGCACTCTATATATGACCAAATGGCTACACTCAAAATCTTGGTGCAAGAAATTTTTCATTTTGGTTGGTTTTCAAGCTAGTCAAGTTTGGTGTTGAGACTTGGCTAGGTCGGTGCATGGTGCCAAGATTTGGGAAATTTTCAAAGTGTTGGTTTTTGAGATTTGATGGTTGGAATGCACTCTATATATGACCAAATGGCTACACTCAAAATCTTGGTGCAAGAAATTTTTCATTTTGGTTGGTTTTCAAGCTAGCCAAGTTTGGTGGTGAGACTTGGCTAAGTTTTTGGTGCATGGTGCTTGGGGTCAAAATTTGTGAAATTTTCAGAGTCATGATTTTTGAGACTTATGGGTTGGAAAACACTTCAAATGGTCCCAAATTAGTGCTGTCAAGGTTTGGTTGCAAAACCAACCCATCTTGAAGTAGTTTGAAAATT
>CP144701.1:1650488-1651610 GCA_036885675.1 Vigna mungo
TTATATCACCAAATGGCTACACTAAAAATCTTGGTGCAAGAAATTTTTCATTTTGGTTGGTTTTCAAGCTAGCCAAGTTTGGTGGTGAGACTTGGCTTGGTCGGTGCATGGTGCCAAGATTTGGGAAATTTTCAAAGTGTTGGTTTTTGAGATTTGATGGTTGGAATGCACTCTTCATATGACCAAATGGCTACACTAAAAATCTTGGTGCAAGAAATTTTTCATTTTGGGTGGTTTTCAAGCTAGCCAAGTTTGGTGGTGAGACTTGGCTTGGTCGGTGCATGGTGCCAAGATTTGGGAAATTTTCAAAGTGTTGGTTTTTGAGATTTGATGGTTGGAATGCACTCTTTATATCACCAAATGACTACACTAAAAATCTTGGTGCAAGAAATTTTTCATTTTGGGTGGTTTTCAAGCTAGCCAAGTTTGGTGGTGAGACTTGGCTTGGTCGGTGCATGGTGCCAAGATTTGGGAAATTTTCAAAGTGTTGGTTTTTGAGATTTGATGGTTGGAATGCACTCTTTATATCACCAAATGACTACACTAAAAATCTTGGTGCAAGAAATTTTTCATTTTGGGTGGTTTTCAAGCTAACCAAGTTTGGTGGTGAGACTTGGCTTGGTCGGTGCATGGTGCCAAGATTTGGGAAATTTTCAAAGTGTTGGTTTTTGAGATTTGATGGTTGGAATGCACTCTTTATATCACCAAATGACTACACTAAAAATCTTGGTGCAAGAAATTTTTCATTTTGGGTGGTTTTCAAGCTAGCCAAGTTTGGTGGTGAGACTTGGCTTGGTCGGTGCATGGTGCCAAGATTTGGGAAATTTTCAAAGTGTTGGTTTTTGAGATTTGATGGTTGGAATGCACTCTTTATATCACCAAATGACTACACTAAAAATCTTGGTGCAAGAAATTTTTCATTTTGGGTGGTTTTCAAGCTAACCAAGTTTGGTGGTGAGACTTGGCTTGGTCGGTGCATGGTGCCAAGATTTGGGAAATTTTCAAAGTGTTGGTTTTTGAGATTTGTGGTTGGAATGCACTCTTTATATCACCAAATGACTACACTAAAAATCTTGGTGCAAGAAATTTTTCATTTTGGGTGGTTTTTCAAGCTAGCCAAGT
>CP144701.1:1652110-1654610 GCA_036885675.1 Vigna mungo
CAGACGACTTAAATACGCGACGGGGTATTGTAAGTGGCAGAGTGGCCTTGCTGCCACGATCCACTGAGATTCGCCCTTGTCGCTTGATTCGTCCCTTCCCTTCATCTTAAACGAAATTCTAATCATTTTCTTTCTAAGTGCCTAAATTAAAAACTATATGATTTGGGTTTGGAGGCGCTAATAATCTCCGATGGCGGAATGCTATATACTTGTGCGAGGATTTGGGAAATTTTCAAAGTGTTGGTTTTGAGATTTGATGGTTGGAATGCACTCTTTATATCACCAAATGGCTACACTAAAAATCTTGGTGCAAGAAATTTTTCATTTTGGTTGGTTTTCAAGCTAGCCAAGTTTGGTGGTGAGACTTGGCTTGGTCGGTGCATGGTGCCAAGATTTGGGAAATTTTCAAAGTGTTGTTTTTGAGATTTGATGGTTGGAATGCACTCTTATATCACCAAATGACTACACTAAAAATCTTGGTGCAAGAAATTTTTCATTTTGGGTGGTTTTCAAGCTAGCCAAGTTTGGTGGTGAGACTTGGCTGGTCGGTGCATGGTGCCAAGATTTGGGAAATTTTCAAAGTGTTGGTTTTGAGATTTGATGGTTGGAATGCACTCTTTATATCACCAAATGACTACACTAAAAATCTTGGTGCAAGAAATTTTCATTTTGGGTGGTTTTCAAGCTAGCCAAGTTTGGTGGTGAGACTGGCTTGGTCGGTGCATGGGCCAAGATTTGGGAAATTTTCAAAGTGTGGTTTTTGAGATTTGATGGTTGGAATGCACTCTTTATATCACCAAATGACTACACTAAAATCTTGGTGCAAGAAATTTTTCATTTTGGGTGGTTTTCAAGCTAACCAAGTTTGGTGGTGAGACTTGGCTTGGTCGGTGCATGGTGCCAAGATTTGGGAAATTTTCAAAGTGTTGGTTTTTGAGATTTGATGGTTGGAATGCACTCTTTATATCACCAAATGACTACACTAAAAATCTTGGTGCAAGAAATTTTTCATTTTGGGTGGTTTTCAAGCTACCAAGTTTGGTGGTGAGACTTGGCTTGGTCGGTGCATGGTGCCAAGATTTGGGAAATTTTCAAAGTGTTGGTTTTTGAGATTTGATGGTTGGAATGCACTCTTTATATCACCAAATGACTACACTAAAAATCTTGGTGCAAGAAATTTTCATTTTGGGTGGTTTTCAAGCTAGCCAAGTTTGGTGGTGAGACTTGGCTTGGTCGGTGCATGGTGCCAAGATTTGGGAAATTTTCAAAGTGTTGGTTTTTGAGATTTGATGGTTGGAATGCACTCTTTATATCACCAAATGACTACACTAAAAATCTTGGTGCAAGAAATTTTCATTTTGGGTGGTTTTCAAGCTAGTCAAGTTTGGTGGTTGAGACTTGGCTTGATCGGTGCATGGTGCCAAGATTTGGGAAATTTTCAAAGTGTTTGTTTTTGAGATTTGATGGTTGGAATGCACTCTTTATATCACCAAATGGACTACAAAAAATCTTGGTGCAAGAAATTTTTCATTTTGGTGGTTTTCAAGCTAGCCAAGTTTGGTGTGAGACTTGGCTGGTCGGTGCATGGTGCCAAGATTTGGGAAATTTCAAAGTGTTGGTTTTTGAGATTTGATGGTTGGAATGCACTCTATATATGACCAAATGGCTACACTCAAAATCTTGGTGCAAGAAATTTTTCATTTGGTTGGTTTTCAAGCTAGTCAAGTTTGGTGTTGAGACTTGGCTAGGTCGGTGCATGGTGCCAAGATTTGGGAAATTTTCAAAGTGTTGGTTTTTGAGATTTGATGGTTGGAATGCACTCTATATATGACCAAATGGCTACACTCAAAATCTTGGTGCAAGAAATTTTTCATTTTGGTTGGTTTTCAAGCTAGTCAAGTTTGGTGTTGAGACTTGGCTAGGTCGGTGCATGGTGCCAAGATTTGGGAAATTTTCAAAGTGTTGGTTTTGAGATTTGATGGTTGGAATGCACTCTATATATGACCAAATGGCTACACTCAAAATCTTGGTGCAAGAAATTTTTCATTTGGTTGGTTTCAAGCTAGCCAAGTTTGGTGGTGAGACTTGGCTAAGTTTTTGGTGCATGGTGCTTGGGGTCAAAATTTGTGAAATTTTCAGAGTCATGATTTTTGAGACTTATGGGTTGGAAAACACTTCAAATGGTCCCAAATTAGTGCTGTCAAGGTTTGGTTGCAAAACCAACCCATCTTGAAGTAGTTTGAAAATTTTGAAGTTGAGCCGTTTTCTAAAAACGTCATAAAAAAAAATCCCCGTGTGCAAATTGAATGAAATTTGGAGGGAAGCTTACTTATGCTATTATGGAGTGGACTGCAAAAAATCAGCTCAAAACTCGACCTCTAGATGCACTTTTCAATTTTTCCCGATTTTACGGGTTTTCGGGTTTTGGAAAAAATAAAAAAAATACTTCCACTTGGAGAAAAATTATGAAACTTGGTGAGGTAGGAGATACCATTTTTGT
>CP144701.1:1684610-1685975 GCA_036885675.1 Vigna mungo
GTGAGACTTGGCTTGGTCGGTGCATGGTGCCAAGATTTGGGAAATTTCAAAGTGTTGGTTTTTGAGATTTGATGGTTGGAATGCACTCTTTATATCACCAAATGACTACACTAAAAATCTTGGTGCAAGAAATTTTTCATTTTGGGTGGTTTTCAAGCTAAAGTTTGTTGGTGAGACTGGCTTGGTCGGTGCATGGTGCCAAGATTTGGGAAATTTTCAAAGTGTTGGTTTTTGAGATTTGATGGTTGGAATGCACTCTTTATATCACCAAATGACTACACTAAAAATCTTGGTGCAAGAAATTTTTCATTTTGGGTGGTTTTCAAGCTAGCAAGTTTGGTGGTGAGACTTGGCTTGGTCGGTGCATGGTGCCAAGATTTGGGAATTTTCAAAGTGTTGGTTTTTGAGATTTGATGGTTGGAATGCACTCTTTATATCACCAAATGACTACACTAAAAATCTTGGTGCAAGAAATTTTTCATTTTGGGTGGTTTTCAAGCTAGCCAAGTTTGGTGGTGAGACTTGGCTTGGTCGGTGCATGGTGCCAAGATTTGGGAAATTTTCAAAGTGTTGGTTTTTGAGATTTGATGGTTGGAATGCACTCTTTTATATCACAAATGACTACACTAAAAATCTTGGTGCAAGAAATTTTTCATTTTGGGTGGTTTCAAGCTAGCCAAGTTTGGGGTGAGACTTGGCTTGATCGGTGCATGGTGCCAAGATTTGAGAAATTTCAAAGTGTTGTTTTTGAGATTTGATGGTTGGAATGCACTCTTATATCACCAAATGACTACACTAAAAATCTTGGTGCAGAAATTTTTCATTTGGTGGTTTCAAGCTAGCCAAGTTGGTGGTGAGACTTGGCTTGGTCGGTGCATGGTGCCAAGATTGGGAAATTTTCAAAGTGTTGGTTTTTGAGATTGATGGTTGGAATGCACTCTATATGACCAAATGGCTACACTAAAAATCTTGGTGCAAGAAATTTTCATTTTGGTTGGTTTTCAAGCTAGTCAAGTTTGGTGTTGAGACTTGGCTAGTCGGTGCATGGTGCCAAGATTTGGGAAATTTTCAAAGTGTTGGTTTTTGATATTGATGGTTGGAATGCACTCTATATATGACCAAAGGCTACACTAAAATCTTGGTGCAAGAAATTTTTCATTTTGGTTGGTTTTCAAGCTAGTCAAGTTTGGTGTTGAGACTTGGCTAGGCGGTGCATGGTGCCAAGATTTGGGAAATTTTCAAAGTGTGTGGTTTTGAGATTTGATGGTTGGAATGCACTCTATATATGACCAAATGGCTACACTCAAAATCTTGGTGCAAGAAATTTTCATTTTGGTTGGTTTTCAAGCTAGCCAAGTTTGGTGG
>CP144701.1:1701475-1703975 GCA_036885675.1 Vigna mungo
AAATTTTCAAAGTGTTGGTTTTTGAGATTTGATGGTTGGAATGCACTCTTTATATCACCAAATGACTACACTAAAAATCTTGGTGCAAGAAATTTTTCATTTTGGGTGGTTTTCAAGCTAACCAAGTTTGGTGGTGAGACTTGGCTTGGTCGGTGCATGGTGCCAAGATTTGGGAAATTTTCAAAGTGTTGGTTTTTGAGATTTGATGGTTGGAATGCACTCTTTATATCACCAAATGACTACACTAAAAATCTTGGTGCAAGAAATTTTTCATTTTGGGTGGTTTTCAAGCTAGCCAAGTTTGGTGGTGAGACTTGGCTTGGTCGGTGCATGGTGCCAAGATTTGGGAAATTTTCAAAGTGTTGGTTTTTGAGATTTGATGGTTGGAATGCACTCTTTATATCACCAAATGACTACACTAAAAATCTTGGTGCAAGAAATTTTTCATTTTGGGTGGTTTTCAAGCTAGCCAAGTTTGGTGGTGAGACTTGGCTTGGTCGGTGCATGGTGCCAAGATTTGGGAAATTTTCAAAGTGTTGGTTTTTGAGATTTGATGGTTGGAATGCACTCTTTATATCACCAAATGACTACACTAAAAATCTTGGTGCAAGAAATTTTTCATTTTGGGTGGTTTTCAAGCTAGCCAAGTTTGGTGGTGAGACTTGGCTTGATCGGTGCATGGTGCCAAGATTTGAGAAATTTTCAAAGTGTTTGTTTTTGAGATTTGATGGTTGGAATGCACTCTTTATATCACCAAATGACTACACTAAAAATCTTGGTGCAAGAAATTTTTCATTTTGGGTGGTTTTCAAGCTAGCCAAGTTTGGTGGTGAGACTTGGCTTGGTCGGTGCATGGTGCCAAGATTTGGGAAATTTCAAAGTGTTGGTTTTTGAGATTTGATGGTTGGAATGCACTCTATATATGACCAAATGGCTACACTCAAAATCTTGGTGCAAGAAATTTTTCATTTTGGTTGGTTTTCAAGCTAGTCAAGTTTGGTGTTGAGACTTGGCTAGGTCGGTGCATGGTGCCAAGATTTGGGAAATTTTCAAAGTGTTGGTTTTTGATATTTGATGGTTGGAATGCACTCTATATATGACCAAATGGCTACACTCAAAATCTTGGTGCAAGAAATTTTTCATTTTGGTTGGTTTTCAAGCTAGTCAAGTTTGGTGTTGAGACTTGGCTAGGTCGGTGCATGGTGCCAAGATTTGGGAAATTTTCAAAGTGTTGGTTTTTGAGATTTGATGGTTGGAATGCACTCTATATATGACCAAATGGCTACACTCAAAATCTTGGTGCAAGAAATTTTTCATTTTGGTTGGTTTTCAAGCTAGCCAAGTTTGGTGGTGAGACTTGGCTAAGTTTTTGGTGCATGGTGCTTGGGGTCAAAATTTGTGAAATTTTCAGAGTCATGATTTTTGAGACTTATGGGTTGGAAAACACTTCAAATGGTCCCAAATTAGTGCTGTCAAGGTTTGGTTGCAAAACCAACCCATCTTGAAGTAGTTTGAAAATTTTGAAGTTGAGCCGTTTTCTAAAAACGTCATAAAAAAAAATCCCCGTGTGCAAATTGAATGAAATTTGGAGGGAAGCTTACTTATGCTATTATGGAGTGGACTGCAAAAAATCAGCTCAAAACTCGACCTCTAGATGCACTTTTCAATTTTTCCCGATTTTACGGGTTTTCGGGTTTTGGAAAAAATAAAAAAAATACTTCCACTTGGAGAAAAATTATGAAACTTGGTGAGGTAGGAGATACCATTTTTGTAAGGATCCCTGCAAAAAATCTCGTCCAAATTCGTTGTGTAGCTCGAGATATGGACTTATGTCTGCTCACAAAAAGTGTATCTACTTGTACAAATTTGCCTTTCGCAAAATAACCCCTTATAGGGGGGGAGTGGCTCCTCACGCCAGCTTTGACTCACTTTTGCTGGCGTGTTGGGGTGAGCCCTGGGAACCCCCCCGACTTGCGCATGGACATTCCCAGGCAATGGATGAGTAGGAAAGTGGCCCGGATGTGGGAATGACATTCGGTCATGGAACTCGTCGACCCTCGGACAGGTTAAAGTGAGTGTGGTTCTCTCGCACGCCCTTCCAACCATAGATCAAACCTTCCACCACATTTGTGATGGATCTTTTGCCTTTGGCCGGAAGGGTTGGGAGAGGGCCTTCCCAAATGACCGATCGGTCATTTTTCCGAAAAGTCCTGGCTCAGCCCTGACCAGGCAGGCGATCATGCAGCGGCCCTTTTCGAATATATAGGGGGGGAGCAGCTCTCCACGCCAGTTTGACTCACTTTGGCTGGCCATGGAGAGTGGTGCCTTGGGGGCTCCCCGCACCTGTGACCGAATAATACCCAGGCAATGGGGCGTCATCGCGCCGCTCCATGGTTGATTAGGAAAGTGGCCCGGCTGTGGGAATGACAGCAGGTCATGGAACTTCTCGACCCCAGACAGGACAAAGTGAGTGTGGTTCTCTCGCATGCCCTTCGGACCA
>CP144701.1:1723975-1726475 GCA_036885675.1 Vigna mungo
TGGTGCAAGAAATTTTTCATTTTGGGTGGTTTTCAAGCTAGCCAAGTTTGGTGGTGAGACTTGGCTTGGTCGGTGCATGGTGCCAAGATTTGGGAAATTTTCAAAGTGTTGGTTTTTGAGATTTGATGGTTGGAATGCACTCTTTATATCACCAAATGACTACACTAAAAATCTTGGTGCAAGAAATTTTTCATTTTGGGTGGTTTTCAAGCTAGCCAAGTTTGGTGGTGAGACTTGGCTTGGTCGGTGCATGGTGCCAAGATTTGGGAAATTTTCAAAGTGTTGGTTTTTGAGATTTGATGGTTGGAATGCACTCTTTATATCACCAAATGGCTACACTAAAAATCTTGGTGCAAGAAATTTTTCATTTTGGGTGGTTTTCAAGCTAGCCAAGTTTGGTGGTGAGACTTGGCTTGATCGGTGCATGGTGCCAAGATTTGAGAAATTTTCAAAGTGTTGGTTTTTGAGATTTGATGGTTGGAATGCACTCTATATATCACCAAATGGCTACACTCAAAATCTTGGTGCAAGAAATTTTTCATTTTGGGTGGTTTTCAAGCTAGTCAAGTTTGGTGGTGAGACTTGGCTAGGTCGGTGCATGGTGCCAAGATTTGGGAAATTTCAAAGTGTTGGTTTTTGAGATTTGATGGTTGGAATGCACTCTATATATGACCAAATGGCTACACTCAAAATCTTGGTGCAAGAAATTTTTCATTTTGGTTGGTTTTCAAGCTAGTCAAGTTTGGTGTTGAGACTTGGCTAGGTCGGTGCATGGTGCCAAGATTTGGGAAATTTTCAAAGTGTTGGTTTTTGATATTTGATGGTTGGAATGCACTCTATATATGACCAAATGGCTACACTCAAAATCTTGGTGCAAGAAATTTTTCATTTTGGTTGGTTTTCAAGCTAGTCAAGTTTGGTGTTGAGACTTGGCTAGGTCGGTGCATGGTGCCAAGATTTGGGAAATTTTCAAAGTGTTGGTTTTTGAGATTTGATGGTTGGAATGCACTCTATATATGACCAAATGGCTACACTCAAAATCTTGGTGCAAGAAATTTTTCATTTTGGTTGGTTTTCAAGCTAGCCAAGTTTGGTGGTGAGACTTGGCTAAGTTTTTGGTGCATGGTGCTTGGGGTCAAAATTTGTGAAATTTTCAGAGTCATGATTTTTGAGACTTATGGGTTGGAAAACACTTCAAATGGTCCCAAATTAGTGCTGTCAAGGTTTGGTTGCAAAACCAACCCATCTTGAAGTAGTTTGAAAATTTTGAAGTTGAGCCGTTTTCTAAAAACGTCATAAAAAAAAATCCCCGTGTGCAAATTGAATGAAATTTGGAGGGAAGCTTACTTATGCTATTATGGAGTGGACTGCAAAAAATCAGCTCAAAACTCGACCTCTAGATGCACTTTTCAATTTTTCCCGATTTTACGGGTTTTCGGGTTTTGGAAAAAATAAAAAAAATACTTCCACTTGGAGAAAAATTATGAAACTTGGTGAGGTAGGAGATACCATTTTTGTAAGGATCCCTGCAAAAAATCTCGTCCAAATTCGTTGTGTAGCTCGAGATATGGACTTATGTCTGCTCACAAAAAGTGTATCTACTTGTACAAATTTGCCTTTCGCAAAATAACCCCTTATAGGGGGGGAGTGGCTCCTCACGCCAGCTTTGACTCACTTTTGCTGGCGTGTTGGGGTGAGCCCTGGGAACCCCCCCGACTTGCGCATGGACATTCCCAGGCAATGGATGAGTAGGAAAGTGGCCCGGATGTGGGAATGACATTCGGTCATGGAACTCGTCGACCCTCGGACAGGTTAAAGTGAGTGTGGTTCTCTCGCACGCCCTTCCAACCATAGATCAAACCTTCCACCACATTTGTGATGGATCTTTTGCCTTTGGCCGGAAGGGTTGGGAGAGGGCCTTCCCAAATGACCGATCGGTCATTTTTCCGAAAAGTCCTGGCTCAGCCCTGACCAGGCAGGCGATCATGCAGCGGCCCTTTTCGAATATATAGGGGGGGAGCAGCTCTCCACGCCAGTTTGACTCACTTTGGCTGGCCATGGAGAGTGGTGCCTTGGGGGCTCCCCGCACCTGTGACCGAATAATACCCAGGCAATGGGGCGTCATCGCGCCGCTCCATGGTTGATTAGGAAAGTGGCCCGGCTGTGGGAATGACAGCAGGTCATGGAACTTCTCGACCCCAGACAGGACAAAGTGAGTGTGGTTCTCTCGCATGCCCTTCGGACCAATGATCAAACCCTCCACCACATTTGTGATGGATCTTTTGACTTTGGCCGGAAGGGTTGGGAGAGGGCCTTCCCAAATGACCGATCGGTCATTTTTCCGAAAGTCCTGGCTCAGCCCTGACCAGGCAGGCGATCATGTAGCGGCCCTTTTCGAAAGTCCTGGCTCAGCCCTGACCAGGCAGGCGATCATGCAGCGGCCCTTTTCGAATATATAGGGGGGGAGCAGCTCTCCACGCCAGTTTGACTCACTTTGGCT
>CP144701.1:1729990-1732490 GCA_036885675.1 Vigna mungo
ATGATCGCCTGCCTGGTCAGGGCTGACCGGACTTTCGAAAATATGACCGATCGGTCATTTGAGGCCTCTCTCCAACCCTTCCGCCAAAGTCAAAGATCCTCACAAATGTGGTGGAGGGTTTGATCATTGTCCGAAGGGCATGCGAGAGAACCACTCACTTTGTCCTGTCTGGGGTCGAGAAGTTCCATGACCTGCTGTCATTCCCACAGCCGGGCCACTTTCCTAATCAACCATGGAGCGGCGCGATGACGCCCCATTGCCTGGGTATTATTCGGTCACAGGTGCGGGGAGCCCCCAAGGCACCACTCTCCATGGCCAGCCAAAGTGAGTCAAACTGGCGTGGAGAGCTGCTCCCCCCCTATATATTCGAAAAGGGCCGCTGCATGATCGCCTGCCTGGTCAGGGCTGAGCCAGGACTTTTCGGAAAAATGACCGATCGGTCATTTGGGAAGGCCCTCTCCCAACCCTTCCGGCCAAAGGCAAAAGATCCATCACAAATGTGGTGGAAGGTTTGATCTATGGTTGGAAGGGCGTGCGAGAGAACCACACTCACTTTAACCTGTCCGAGGGTCGACGAGTTCCATGACCGAATGTCATTCCCACATCCGGGCCACTTTCCTACTCATCCATTGCCTGGGAATGTCCATGCGCAAGTCGGGGGGGTTCCCAGGGCTCACCCCAACACGCCAGCAAAAGTGAGTCAAAGCTGGCGTTGAGGAGCCACTCCCCCCCTATAAGGGGTTATTTTGCGAAAGGCAAATTTGTACAAGTAGATACACTTTTTGTGAGCAGACATAAGTCCATATCTCGAGCTACACAACGAATTTGGACGAGATTTTTTGCAGGGATCCTTACAAAAATGGTATCTCCTACCTCACCAAGTTTCATAATTTTCTCCAAGTGGAAGTATTTTTTTTATTTTTTCCAAAACCCGAAAACCCGTAAAATCGGGAAAAATTGAAAAGTGCATCTAGAGGTCGAGTTTTGAGCTGATTTTTTGCAGTCCACTCCATAATAGCATAAGTAAGCTTCCCTCCAAATTTCATTCAATTTGCACACGGGGATTTTTTTTTTATGACGTTTTTAGAAAACGGCTCAACTTCAAAATTTTCAAACTACTTCAAGATGGGTTGGTTTTGCAACCAAACCTTGACAGCACTAATTTGGGACCATTTGAAGTGTTTTTCCAACCCATAAGTCTCAAAAATCATGACTCTGAAAATTTCACAAATTTTGACCCAAGCACCATGCCACCAAAAACTTAGCCAAGTCTCACCACCAAACTTGGCTAGCTTGAAAACCAACCAAAATGAAAAATTTCTTGCACCAAGATTTTGAGTGTAGCCATTTGGTCATATATAGAGTGCATTCCAACCATCAAATCTCAAAAACCAACACTTTGAAAATTTCCCAAATCTTGGCACCATGCACCGACCTAGCCAAGTCTCAACACCAAACTTGACTAGCTTGAAAACCAACCAAAATGAAAAATTTCTTGCACCAAGATTTTGAGTGTAGCCATTTGGTCATATATAGAGTGCATTCCAACCATCAAATATCAAAAACCAACACTTTGAAAATTTCCCAAATCTTGGCACCATGCACCGACCTAGCCAAGTCTCAACACCAAACTTGACTAGCTTGAAAACCAACCAAAATGAAAAATTTCTTGCACCAAGATTTTGAGTGTAGCCATTTGGTCATATATAGAGTGCATTCCAACCATCAAATCTCAAAAACCAACACTTTGAAATTTCCCAAATCTTGGCACCATGCACCGACCAAGCCAAGTCTCACCACCAAACTTGGCTAGCTTGAAAACCACCCAAAATGAAAAATTTCTTGCACCAAGATTTTTAGTGTAGTCATTTGGTGATATAAAGAGTGCATTCCAACCATCAAATCTCAAAAACAAACACTTTGAAAATTTCTCAAATCTTGGCACCATGCACCGATCAAGCCAAGTCTCACCACCAAACTTGGCTAGCTTGAAAACCACCCAAATGAAAAATTTCTTGCACCAAGATTTTTAGTGTAGTCATTTGGTGATATAAAGAGTGCATTCCAACCATCAAATCTCAAAAACCAACACTTTGAAAATTTCCCAAATCTTGGCACCATGCACCGACCAAGCCAAGTCTCACCACCAAACTTGGCTAGCTTGAAAACCACCCAAAATGAAAAATTTCTTGCACCAAGATTTTTAGTGTAGTCATTTGGTGATATAAAGAGTGCATTCCAACCATCAAATCTCAAAAACCAACACTTTGAAAATTTCCCAAATCTTGGCACCATGCACCGACCAAGCCAAGTCTCACCACCAAACTTGGCTAGCTTGAAAACCACCCAAAATGAAAAATTTCTTGCACCAAGATTTTTAGTGTAGTCATTTGGTGATATAAAGAGTGCATTCCAACCATCAAATCTCAAAAACCAACACTTTGAAAATTTCCCAAATCTTGGCACCATGCACCGACCAAGCCAAGTCTCACCACCAAAC
>CP144701.1:1752490-1754990 GCA_036885675.1 Vigna mungo
GGGAAAAATTGAAAAGTGCATCTAGAGGTCGAGTTTTGAGCTGATTTTTTGCAGTCCACTCCATAATAGCATAAGTAAGCTTCCCTCCAAATTTCATTCAATTTGCACACGGGGATTTTTTTTTATGACGTTTTTAGAAAACGGCTCAACTTCAAAATTTTCAAACTACTTCAAGATGGGTTGGTTTTGCAACCAAACCTTGACAGCACTAATTTGGGACCATTTGAAGTGTTTTCCAACCCATAAGTCTCAAAAATCATGACTCTGAAAATTTCACAAATTTTGACCCCAAGCACCATGCACCAAAAACTTAGCCAAGTCTCACCACCAAACTTGGCTAGCTTGAAAACCAACCAAAATGAAAAATTTCTTGCACCAAGATTTTGAGTGTAGCCATTTGGTCATATATAGAGTGCATTCCAACCATCAAATCTCAAAAACCAACACTTTGAAAATTTCCCAAATCTTGGCACCATGCACCGACCTAGCCAAGTCTCAACACCAAACTTGACTAGCTTGAAAACCAACCAAAATGAAAAATTTCTTGCACCAAGATTTTGAGTGTAGCCATTTGGTCATATATAGAGTGCATTCCAACCATCAAATATCAAAAACCAACACTTTGAAAATTTCCCAAATCTTGGCACCATGCACCGACCTAGCCAAGTCTCAACACCAAACTTGACTAGCTTGAAAACCAACCAAAATGAAAAATTTCTTGCACCAAGATTTTGAGTGTAGCCATTTGGTCATATATAGAGTGCATTCCAACCATCAAATCTCAAAAACCAACACTTTGAAATTTCCCAAATCTTGGCACCATGCACCGACCAAGCCAAGTCTCACCACCAAACTTGGCTAGCTTGAAAACCACCCAAAATGAAAAATTTCTTGCACCAAGATTTTTAGTGTAGTCATTTGGTGATATAAAGAGTGCATTCCAACCATCAAATCTCAAAAACAAACACTTTGAAAATTTCTCAAATCTTGGCACCATGCACCGATCAAGCCAAGTCTCACCACCAAACTTGGCTAGCTTGAAAACCACCCAAAATGAAAAATTTCTTGCACCAAGATTTTTAGTGTAGTCATTTGGTGATATAAAGAGTGCATTCCAACCATCAAATCTCAAAAACCAACACTTTGAAAATTTCCCAAATCTTGGCACCATGCACCGACCAAGCCAAGTCTCACCACCAAACTTGGCTAGCTTGAAAACCACCCAAAATGAAAAATTTCTTGCACCAAGATTTTTAGTGTAGTCATTTGGTGATATAAAGAGTGCATTCCAACCATCAAATCTCAAAAACCAACACTTTGAAAATTTCCCAAATCTTGGCACCATGCACCGACCAAGCCAAGTCTCACCACCAAACTTGGCTAGCTTGAAAACCACCCAAAATGAAAAATTTCTTGCACCAAGATTTTTAGTGTAGTCATTTGGTGATATAAAGAGTGCATTCCAACCATCAAATCTCAAAAACCAACACTTTGAAAATTTCCCAAATCTTGGCACCATGCACCGACCAAGCCAAGTCTCACCACCAAACTTGGTTAGCTTGAAAACCACCCAAAATGAAAAATTTCTTGCACCAAGATTTTTAGTGTAGTCATTTGGTGATATAAAGAGTGCATTCCAACCATCAAATCTCAAAAACCAACACTTTGAAAATTTCCCAAATCTTGGCACCATGCACCGACCAAGCCAAGTCTCACCACCAAACTTGGCTAGCTTGAAAACCACCCAAAATGAAAAATTTCTTGCACCAAGATTTTTAGTGTAGTCATTTGGTGATATAAAGAGTGCATTCCAACCATCAAATCTCAAAAACCAACACTTTGAAAATTTCCCAAATCTTGGCACCATGCACCGACCAAGCCAAGTCTCACCACCAAACTTGGTTAGCTTGAAAACCACCCAAAATGAAAAATTTCTTGCACCAAGATTTTTAGTGTAGTCATTTGGTGATATAAAGAGTGCATTCCAACCATCAAATCTCAAAAACCAACACTTTGAAAATTTCCCAAATCTTGGCACCATGCACCGACCAAGCCAAGTCTCACCACCAAACTTGGCTAGCTTGAAAACCACCCAAAATGAAAAATTTCTTGCACCAAGATTTTTAGTGTAGTCATTTGGTGATATAAAGAGTGCATTCCAACCATCAAATCTCAAAAACCAACACTTTGAAAATTTCCCAAATCTTGGCACCATGCACCGACCAAGCCAAGTCTCACCACCAAACTTGGCTAGCTTGAAAACCACCCAAAATGAAAAATTTCTTGCACCAAGATTTTTAGTGTAGCCATTTGGTCATATGAAGAGTGCATTCCAACCATCAAATCTCAAAAACCAACACTTTGAAAATTTCCCAAATCTTGGCACCATGCACCGACCAAGCCAAGTCTCACCACCAAACTTGGCTAGCTTGAAAACCAACCAAAATGAAAAATTTCTTGCACCAAGATTTTTAGTGTAGCCATTTGGTGATATAAAGAG
>CP144701.1:1764990-1767490 GCA_036885675.1 Vigna mungo
TTCAAACTACTTCAAGATGGGTTGGTTTTGCAACCAAACCTTGACAGCACTAATTTGGGACCATTTGAAGTGTTTTCCAACCCATAAGTCTCAAAAATCATGACTCTGAAAATTTCACAAATTTTGACCCCAAGCACCATGCACCAAAAACTTAGCCAAGTCTCACCACCAAACTTGGCTAGCTTGAAAACCAACCAAAATGAAAAATTTCTTGCACCAAGATTTTGAGTGTAGCCATTTGGTCATATATAGAGTGCATTCCAACCATCAAATCTCAAAAACCAACACTTTGAAAATTTCCCAAATCTTGGCACCATGCACCGACCTAGCCAAGTCTCAACACCAAACTTGACTAGCTTGAAAACCAACCAAAATGAAAAATTTCTTGCACCAAGATTTTGAGTGTAGCCATTTGGTCATATATAGAGTGCATTCCAACCATCAAATATCAAAAACCAACACTTTGAAAATTTCCCAAATCTTGGCACCATGCACCGACCTAGCCAAGTCTCAACACCAAACTTGACTAGCTTGAAAACCAACCAAAATGAAAAATTTCTTGCACCAAGATTTTGAGTGTAGCCATTTGGTCATATATAGAGTGCATTCCAACCATCAAATCTCAAAAACCAACACTTTGAAATTTCCCAAATCTTGGCACCATGCACCGACCAAGCCAAGTCTCACCACCAAACTTGGCTAGCTTGAAAACCACCCAAAATGAAAAATTTCTTGCACCAAGATTTTTAGTGTAGTCATTTGGTGATATAAAGAGTGCATTCCAACCATCAAATCTCAAAAACAAACACTTTGAAAATTTCTCAAATCTTGGCACCATGCACCGATCAAGCCAAGTCTCACCACCAAACTTGGCTAGCTTGAAAACCACCCAAAATGAAAAATTTCTTGCACCAAGATTTTTAGTGTAGTCATTTGGTGATATAAAGAGTGCATTCCAACCATCAAATCTCAAAAACCAACACTTTGAAAATTTCCCAAATCTTGGCACCATGCACCGACCAAGCCAAGTCTCACCACCAAACTTGGCTAGCTTGAAAACCACCCAAAATGAAAAATTTCTTGCACCAAGATTTTTAGTGTAGTCATTTGGTGATATAAAGAGTGCATTCCAACCATCAAATCTCAAAAACCAACACTTTGAAAATTTCCCAAATCTTGGCACCATGCACCGACCAAGCCAAGTCTCACCACCAAACTTGGCTAGCTTGAAAACCACCCAAAATGAAAAATTTCTTGCACCAAGATTTTTAGTGTAGTCATTTGGTGATATAAAGAGTGCATTCCAACCATCAAATCTCAAAAACCAACACTTTGAAAATTTCCCAAATCTTGGCACCATGCACCGACCAAGCCAAGTCTCACCACCAAACTTGGTTAGCTTGAAAACCACCCAAAATGAAAAATTTCTTGCACCAAGATTTTTAGTGTAGTCATTTGGTGATATAAAGAGTGCATTCCAACCATCAAATCTCAAAAACCAACACTTTGAAAATTTCCCAAATCTTGGCACCATGCACCGACCAAGCCAAGTCTCACCACCAAACTTGGCTAGCTTGAAAACCACCCAAAATGAAAAATTTCTTGCACCAAGATTTTTAGTGTAGTCATTTGGTGATATAAAGAGTGCATTCCAACCATCAAATCTCAAAAACCAACACTTTGAAAATTTCCCAAATCTTGGCACCATGCACCGACCAAGCCAAGTCTCACCACCAAACTTGGTTAGCTTGAAAACCACCCAAAATGAAAAATTTCTTGCACCAAGATTTTTAGTGTAGTCATTTGGTGATATAAAGAGTGCATTCCAACCATCAAATCTCAAAAACCAACACTTTGAAAATTTCCCAAATCTTGGCACCATGCACCGACCAAGCCAAGTCTCACCACCAAACTTGGCTAGCTTGAAAACCACCCAAAATGAAAAATTTCTTGCACCAAGATTTTTAGTGTAGTCATTTGGTGATATAAAGAGTGCATTCCAACCATCAAATCTCAAAAACCAACACTTTGAAAATTTCCCAAATCTTGGCACCATGCACCGACCAAGCCAAGTCTCACCACCAAACTTGGCTAGCTTGAAAACCACCCAAAATGAAAAATTTCTTGCACCAAGATTTTTAGTGTAGCCATTTGGTCATATGAAGAGTGCATTCCAACCATCAAATCTCAAAAACCAACACTTTGAAAATTTCCCAAATCTTGGCACCATGCACCGACCAAGCCAAGTCTCACCACCAAACTTGGCTAGCTTGAAAACCAACCAAAATGAAAAATTTCTTGCACCAAGATTTTTAGTGTAGCCATTTGGTGATATAAAGAGTGCATTCCAACCATCAAATCTCAAAAACAAACACTTTGAAAATTTCTCAAATCTTGGCACCATGCACCGATCAAGCCAAGTCTCACCACCAAACTTGGCTAGCTTGAAAACCACCCAAAATGAAAAATTTCTTGCACCAAGATTTTTAGTGTAGTCATT
>CP144701.1:1777490-1779990 GCA_036885675.1 Vigna mungo
AACTTAGCCAAGTCTCACCACCAACTTGGCTAGCTTGAAAACCAACCAAAATGAAAAATTTCTTGCACCAAGATTTTGAGTGTAGCCATTTGGTCATATATAGAGTGCATTCCAACCATCAAATCTCAAAAACCAACACTTTGAAAATTTCCCAAATCTTGGCACCATGCACACCGACCTAGCCAAGTCTCAACACCAAACTTGACTAGCTTGAAAAACCAACCAAAATGAAAAATTTCTTGCACCAAGATTTTGAGTGTAGCCATTTGGTCATATATAGAGTGCATTCCAACCATCAAATATCAAAAACCAACACTTTGAAAATTTCCCAAATCTTGGCACCATGCACCGACCTAGCCAAGTCTCAACACCAAACTTGACTAGCTTGAAAACCAACCAAAATGAAAAATTTCTTGCACCAAGATTTTGAGTGTAGCCATTTGGTCATATATAGAGTGCATTCCAACCATCAAATCTCAAAAACCAACACTTTGAAATTTCCCAAATCTTGGCACCATGCACCGACCAAGCCAAGTCTCACCACCAAACTTGGCTAGCTTGAAAACCACCCAAAATGAAAAATTTCTTGCACCAAGATTTTTAGTGTAGTCCATTTGGTGATATAAAGAGTGCATTCCAACCATCAAATCTCAAAAACAAACACTTTGAAAATTTCTCAAATCTTGGCACCATGCACCGATCAAGCCAAGTCTCACCACCAAACTTGGCTAGCTTGAAAAACCACCCAAAATGAAAAAATTTCTTGCACCAAGATTTTTAGTGTAGTCATTTGGTGATATAAAGAGTGCATTCCAACCATCAAATCTCAAAAACCAACACTTTGAAAATTTCCCAAATCTTGGCACCATGCACCGACCAGCCAAGTCTCACCACCAAACTTGGCTAGCTTGAAAACCACCCAAAATGAAAAATTTCTTGCACCAAGATTTTTAGTGTAGTCATTTGGTGATATAAAGAGTGCATTCCAACCATCAAATCTCAAAAACCAACACTTTGAAAATTTCCCAAATCTTGGCACCATGCACCGACCAAGCCAAGTCTCACCACCAAACTTGGCTAGCTTGAAAACCACCCAAAATGAAAAATTTCTTGCACCAAGATTTTTAGTGTAGTCATTTGGTGATATAAAGAGTGCATTCCAACCATCAAATCTCAAAAACCAACACTTTGAAAATTTCCCAAATCTTGGCACCATGCACCGACCAAGCCAAGTCTCACCACCAAACTTGGTTAGCTTGAAAACCACCCAAAATGAAAAATTTCTTGCACCAAGATTTTTAGTGTAGTCATTTGGTGATATAAAGAGTGCATTCCAACCATCAAATCTCAAAAACCAACACTTTGAAAATTTCCCAAATCTTGGCACCATGCACCGACCAAGCCAAGTCTCACCACCAAACTTGGCTAGCTTGAAAACCACCCAAAATGAAAAATTTCTTGCACCAAGATTTTTAGTGTAGTCATTTGGTGATATAAAGAGTGCATTCCAACCATCAAATCTCAAAAACCAACACTTTGAAAATTTCCCAAATCTTGGCACCATGCACCGACCAAGCCAAGTCTCACCACCAAACTTGGTTAGCTTGAAAACCACCCAAAATGAAAAATTTCTTGCACCAAGATTTTTAGTGTAGTCATTTGGTGATATAAAGAGTGCATTCCAACCATCAAATCTCAAAAACCAACACTTTGAAAATTTCCCAAATCTTGGCACCATGCACCGACCAAGCCAAGTCTCACCACCAAACTTGGCTAGCTTGAAAACCACCCAAAATGAAAAATTTCTTGCACCAAGATTTTTAGTGTAGTCATTTGGTGATATAAAGAGTGCATTCCAACCATCAAATCTCAAAAACCAACACTTTGAAAATTTCCCAAATCTTGGCACCATGCACCGACCAAGCCAAGTCTCACCACCAAACTTGGCTAGCTTGAAAACCACCCAAAATGAAAAATTTCTTGCACCAAGATTTTTAGTGTAGCCATTTGGTCATATGAAGAGTGCATTCCAACCATCAAATCTCAAAAACCAACACTTTGAAAATTTCCCAAATCTTGGCACCATGCACCGACCAAGCCAAGTCTCACCACCAAACTTGGCTAGCTTGAAAACCAACCAAAATGAAAAATTTCTTGCACCAAGATTTTTAGTGTAGCCATTTGGTGATATAAAGAGTGCATTCCAACCATCAAATCTCAAAAACAAACACTTTGAAAATTTCTCAAAATCTTGGCACCATGCACCGATCAAGCCAAGTCTCCACCACCAAACTTGGCTAGCTTGAAAACCACCCAAAATGAAAAATTTCTTGCACCAAGATTTTTAGTGTAGTCATTTGGTGATATAAAGAGTGCATTCCAACCATCAAATCTCAAAAACCAACACTTGAAAATTTCCCAAATCTTGGCACCATGCACCGACCAAGCCAAGTCTCACCACCAAACTTGGCTAGCTTGAAAACCACCCAAAATGAAAAAT
>CP144701.1:1799990-1802490 GCA_036885675.1 Vigna mungo
CTCAAAAATCATGACTCTGAAAATTTCACAAATTTTGACCCCAAGCACCATGCACCAAAAACTTAGCCAAGTCTCACCACCAAACTTGGCTAGCTTGAAAACCAACCAAAATGAAAAATTTCTTGCACCAAGATTTTGAGTGTAGCCATTTGGTCATATATAGAGTGCATTCCAACCATCAAATCTCAAAAACCAACACTTTGAAAATTTCCCAAATCTTGGCACCATGCACCGACCTAGCCAAGTCTCAACACCAAACTTGACTAGCTTGAAAACCAACCAAAATGAAAAATTTCTTGCACCAAGATTTTGAGTGTAGCCATTTGGTCATATATAGAGTGCATTCCAACCATCAAATATCAAAAACCAACACTTTGAAAATTTCCCAAATCTTGGCACCATGCACCGACCTAGCCAAGTCTCAACACCAAACTTGACTAGCTTGAAAACCAACCAAAATGAAAAATTTCTTGCACCAAGATTTTGAGTGTAGCCATTTGGTCATATATAGAGTGCATTCCAACCATCAAATCTCAAAAACCAACACTTTGAAATTTCCCAAATCTTGGCACCATGCACCGACCAAGCCAAGTCTCACCACCAAACTTGGCTAGCTTGAAAACCACCCAAAATGAAAAATTTCTTGCACCAAGATTTTTAGTGTAGTCATTTGGTGATATAAAGAGTGCATTCCAACCATCAAATCTCAAAAACAAACACTTTGAAAATTTCTCAAATCTTGGCACCATGCACCGATCAAGCCAAGTCTCACCACCAAACTTGGCTAGCTTGAAAACCACCCAAAATGAAAAATTTCTTGCACCAAGATTTTTAGTGTAGTCATTTGGTGATATAAAGAGTGCATTCCAACCATCAAATCTCAAAAACCAACACTTTGAAAATTTCCCAAATCTTGGCACCATGCACCGACCAAGCCAAGTCTCACCACCAAACTTGGCTAGCTTGAAAACCACCCAAAATGAAAAATTTCTTGCACCAAGATTTTTAGTGTAGTCATTTGGTGATATAAAGAGTGCATTCCAACCATCAAATCTCAAAAACCAACACTTTGAAAATTTCCCAAATCTTGGCACCATGCACCGACCAAGCCAAGTCTCACCACCAAACTTGGCTAGCTTGAAAACCACCCAAAATGAAAAATTTCTTGCACCAAGATTTTTAGTGTAGTCATTTGGTGATATAAAGAGTGCATTCCAACCATCAAATCTCAAAAACCAACACTTTGAAAATTTCCCAAATCTTGGCACCATGCACCGACCAAGCCAAGTCTCACCACCAAACTTGGTTAGCTTGAAAACCACCCAAAATGAAAAATTTCTTGCACCAAGATTTTTAGTGTAGTCATTTGGTGATATAAAGAGTGCATTCCAACCATCAAATCTCAAAAACCAACACTTTGAAAATTTCCCAAATCTTGGCACCATGCACCGACCAAGCCAAGTCTCACCACCAAACTTGGCTAGCTTGAAAACCACCCAAAATGAAAAATTTCTTGCACCAAGATTTTTAGTGTAGTCATTTGGTGATATAAAGAGTGCATTCCAACCATCAAATCTCAAAAACCAACACTTTGAAAATTTCCCAAATCTTGGCACCATGCACCGACCAAGCCAAGTCTCACCACCAAACTTGGTTAGCTTGAAAACCACCCAAAATGAAAAATTTCTTGCACCAAGATTTTTAGTGTAGTCATTTGGTGATATAAAGAGTGCATTCCAACCATCAAATCTCAAAAACCAACACTTTGAAAATTTCCCAAATCTTGGCACCATGCACCGACCAAGCCAAGTCTCACCACCAAACTTGGCTAGCTTGAAAACCACCCAAAATGAAAAATTTCTTGCACCAAGATTTTAGTGTAGTCATTTGGTGATATAAAGAGTGCATTCCAACCATCAAATCTCAAAAACCAACACTTTGAAAATTTCCCAAATCTTGGCACCATGCACCGACCTAGCCAAGTCTCAACACCAAACTTGACTAGCTTGAAAACCACCCAAAATGAAAAATTTCTTGCACCAAGATTTTGAGTGTAGCCATTTGGTCATATAAGAGTGCATTCCAACCATCAAATCTCAAAAACCAACACTTTGAAAATTTCCCAAATCTTGGCACCATGCACCGACCAAGCCAAGTCTCACCACCAAACTTGGCTAGCTTGAAAACCACCCAAAATGAAAAATTTCTTGCACCAAGATTTTTAGTGTAGTCATTTGGTGATATAAAGAGTGCATTCCAACCATCAAATCTCAAAAACAAACACTTTGAAAATTTCTCAAATCTTGGCACCATGCACCGATCAAGCCAAGTCTCACCACCAAACTTGGCTAGCTTGAAAACCACCCAAAATGAAAAATTTCTTGCACCAAGATTTTTAGTGTAGTCATTTGGTGATATAAAGAGTGCATTCCAACCATCAAATCTCAAAAACCAACACTTTGAAAATTTCCCAAATCTTGGCACCATGCACCGACCAAGC
>CP144701.1:1832490-1834990 GCA_036885675.1 Vigna mungo
ATTGCCTGGGTATAATTCGGTCACAGGTGCGGGGAGCCCCCAAGGCACCACTCTCCATGGCCAGCCAAAGTGAGTCAAACTGGCGTGGAGAGCTGCTCCCCCCCTATATATTCGAAAAGGGCCGCTGCATGATCGCCTGCCTGGTCAGGGCTGAGCCAGGACTTTCGAAAAGGGCCGCTACATGATCGCCTGCCTGGTCAGGGCTGAGCCAGGACTTTCGGAAAAATGACCGATCGGTCATTTGGGAAGGCCCTCTCCCAACCCTTCCGGCCAAAGTCAAAAGATCCATCACAAATGTGGTGGAGGGTTTGATCATTGGTCCGAAGGGCATGCGAGAGAACCACACTCACTTTGTCCTGTCTGGGGTCGAGAAGTTCCATGACCTGCTGTCATTCCCACAGCCGGGCCACTTTCCTAATCAACCATGGAGCGGCGCGATGACGCCCCATTGCCTGGGTATTATTCGGTCACAGGTGCGGGGAGCCCCCAAGGCACCACTCTCCATGGCCAGCCAAAGTGAGTCAAACTGGCGTGGAGAGCTGCTCCCCCCCTATATATTCGAAAAGGGCCGCTGCATGATCGCCTGCCTGGTCAGGGCTGAGCCAGGACTTTTCGGAAAAATGACCGATCGGTCATTTGGGAAGGCCCTCTCCCAACCCTTCCGGCCAAAGGCAAAAGATCCATCACAAATGTGGTGGAAGGTTTGATCTATGGTTGGAAGGGCGTGCGAGAGAACCACACTCACTTTAACCTGTCCGAGGGTCGACGAGTTCCATGACCGAATGTCATTCCCACATCCGGGCCACTTTCCTACTCATCCATTGCCTGGGAATGTCCATGCGCAAGTCGGGGGGGTTCCCAGGGCTCACCCCAACACGCCAGCAAAAGTGAGTCAAAGCTGGCGTGAGGAGCCACTCCCCCCCTATAAGGGGTTATTTTGCGAAAGGCAAATTTGTACAAGTAGATACACTTTTTGTGAGCAGACATAAGTCCATATCTCGAGCTACACAACGAATTTGGACGAGATTTTTTGCAGGGATCCTTACAAAAATGGTATCTCCTACCTCACCAAGTTTCATAATTTTTCTCCAAGTGGAAGTATTTTTTTTATTTTTTCCAAAACCCGAAAACCCGTAAAATCGGGAAAAATTGAAAAGTGCATCTAGAGGTCGAGTTTTGAGCTGATTTTTTGCAGTCCACTCCATAATAGCATAAGTAAGCTTCCCTCCAAATTTCATTCAATTTGCACACGGGGATTTTTTTTTATGACGTTTTTAGAAAACGGCTCAACTTCAAAATTTTCAAACTACTTCAAGATGGGTTGGTTTTGCAACCAAACCTTGACAGCACTAATTTGGGACCATTTGAAGTGTTTTCCAACCCATAAGTCTCAAAAATCATGACTCTGAAAATTTCACAAATTTTGACCCCAAGCACCATGCACCAAAAACTTAGCCAAGTCTCACCACCAAACTTGGCTAGCTTGAAAACCAACCAAAATGAAAAATTTCTTGCACCAAGATTTTGAGTGTAGCCATTTGGTCATATATAGAGTGCATTCCAACCATCAAATCTCAAAAACCAACACTTTGAAAATTTCCCAAATCTTGGCACCATGCACCGACCTAGCCAAGTCTCAACACCAAACTTGACTAGCTTGAAAACCAACCAAAATGAAAAATTTCTTGCACCAAGATTTTGAGTGTAGCCATTTGGTCATATATAGAGTGCATTCCAACCATCAAATATCAAAAACCAACACTTTGAAAATTTCCCAAATCTTGGCACCATGCACCGACCTAGCCAAGTCTCAACACCAAACTTGACTAGCTTGAAAACCAACCAAAATGAAAAATTTCTTGCACCAAGATTTTGAGTGTAGCCATTTGGTCATATATAGAGTGCATTCCAACCATCAAATCTCAAAAACCAACACTTTGAAATTTCCCAAATCTTGGCACCATGCACCGACCAAGCCAAGTCTCACCACCAAACTTGGCTAGCTTGAAAACCACCCAAAATGAAAAATTTCTTGCACCAAGATTTTTAGTGTAGTCATTTGGTGATATAAAGAGTGCATTCCAACCATCAAATCTCAAAAACAAACACTTTGAAAATTTCTCAAATCTTGGCACCATGCACCGATCAAGCCAAGTCTCACCACCAAACTTGGCTAGCTTGAAAACCACCCAAAATGAAAAATTTCTTGCACCAAGATTTTTAGTGTAGTCATTTGGTGATATAAAGAGTGCATTCCAACCATCAAATCTCAAAAACCAACACTTTGAAAATTTCCCAAATCTTGGCACCATGCACCGACCAAGCCAAGTCTCACCACCAAACTTGGCTAGCTTGAAAACCACCCAAAATGAAAAATTTCTTGCACCAAGATTTTTAGTGTAGTCATTTGGTGATATAAAGAGTGCATTCCAACCATCAAATCTCAAAAACCAACACTTTGAAAATTTCCCAAATCTTGGCACCATGCACCGACCAAGCC
>CP144701.1:1848124-1885756 GCA_036885675.1 Vigna mungo
TTTTGAAAGTGTTGATTTTTTAGATTTGATGGGTGGAATGCTCTCTTTATATCACCAAATGGATACACTAAAAATCTTGGTGCAAGAAATTTTTCATTTTGGTTGGTTTTCAAGCTAGCCAAGTTTGGTGGTGAGACTTGGCTAGGTCGGTGCATGGTGGTAAGATTTGGGAAATTTTCAAAGTGTTGGTGTTTGAGATTTGATGGTTGGAATGTTCTCTTTATATCACCAAATGGCTACACTACAAATCTTGATGCAAGAAATTTTTCAATTTTGTTGGTTTTCAAGCTAGCCAAGTTTGGTGGTGAGACTTGGCTACGTCGGTGCATGATGACAAGATTTGGGAAATTTTCAACGTGTTGGTTTTTGAGATATGATGGTTGAAGTGCTCTCTTTATATCACCAAATTGCTACACTAAAAATCTTGGTGCGAGAAATGTATCATTTTGGTTTGTTTTCAAGCTAGCCAAGTTTGGGGTGAGACTTGGAAAGGTCGGTGCATGGTGGCAAGATTTGGGAAATTTTCAAAGTGTTGATTTTTGAGATTTGATGGTTGGAATACTCTCTTTATATCACCAAATGGATACACTAAAAATCTTGGTGCAAGAAATTTTTCATTTTGGTTGGTTTTCAACCTAGCCAAGTTTGGTGGTGAGACTTGGCTAAGTCGGTGCATGGTGGCAAGATTTGGGAAATTTTCAAAGTGTTGGTTTTTTAGATTTGATGGTTGGAATGCTCTATTTATATCACCAAACGGCTACACTTAAAATCTTGGTGCAAGAAAGTTTTCATTTTGGTTGGTTTTCAAGCTAGCCAAGGTTGGTGGTGAGACTTGGCTAGGTCGGTGCATGGTGGTAAGATTTGGGAAATTTTCAAAGTGTTGGTGTTTGAGATTTGATGGTTGGAATGCTCTCTTTATATCACCAAATGGCTACACTAAAAATCTTGGTGCAAGAAATTTATCATTTTGGTTGGTTTTCAAGCTACCCAAGTTTGGGGTGAGACTTGGCAAGGTTGGTGCATGGTGGCAAGATTTGGGAAATTTTGAAAGTGTTGATTTTTGAGATTTGATGGGTGGAATGCTCTCTTTATATCATCAGATGGATACAGTAAAATTCTTGGTGCAAGAAATTTTTCATTTTGGTTGGTTTTCAAGCTAGCCAAGTTTGGTGGTGAGACTTGGCTAGGTCGGTGCATGGTGGCAAGATTTGGGAAATTTTCAAAGTGTTGGTTTTTTAGATTTGATGGTTGGAATGCTTTATTTATATTACTAAACGGCTACACTTAAAATCTTGGTGCAAGAAATTTTTCATTTTGGTTGGTTTTCAAGCTACCCAAGTTTGGTGGTGAGACTTGGCTAGGTCGGTGCATGGTGGTAAGATTTGGGAAATTTTCAAAGTGTTGGTTTTTGAGATTTGATGGTTGGAATGCTCTCTTTATATCACCAAATGGCTACACTAAAAATCTTGGTGCGATAAATTTATCATTTTGGTTGGTTTTCAAGCTACCCAAGTTTGGGGTGAGACTTGGCAAGGTTGGTGCATGGTGGCAAGATGTGGGCAATTTTGAAAGTGTTGATTTTTGAGATATGATGGGTGGAATGCTCTCTTTATATCACCAAATAGATAGACTAAAAATATTGGTGCAAGAAATTTTTCATTTTGGTTGGTTTTCAAGCTAGCCAAGTTTGGTGGTGAGACTTGGATAGGTCGGTGCATGGTGGTAAGATTTGGGAAATTTTCAAAGTGTTGGTTTTTGAGATTTGATGGTTGGAATGCTCTCTTTATATCACCAAATGGCTACACTAAAAATCTTGGTGCGAGAAATTTATCATTTTGGTTGGTTTTCAAGCTTCCCAAGTTTGGTGGTGAGACTTGGAAAGGTCGGTGCATGGTGGCAAGATTTGGGAAATTTTCAAAGTGTTGATTTTTGAGATTTGATGGTTGGAATACTCTCTTTATATCACCAAATGGATACACTAAAAATCTTGGTGCAAGAAATTTTTCATTTTGGTTGGTTTTCAACCTAGCCAAGTTTGGTGATGAGACTTGGCTAAGTCGGTGCATGGTGGCAAGATTTGGGAAATTTTCAAAGTGTTGGTTTTTTAGATTTGATGGTTGGAATGCTCTATTTATATCACCAAACGGCTACACTTAAAATCTTGGTGCAAGAAATTTTTCATTTTGGTTGGTTTTCAAGCTAGCCAAGTTTGGTGGTGAGACTTGGCTAGGTCGGTGCATGGTGGCAAGATTTGGGAAATTTTCAAAGTGTTGGTGTTTGAGATTTGATGGTTGGAATGCTCTCTTTATATCACCAAATGGCTACACTAAAAATCTTGGTGCGAGAAATTTATCATTTTGGTTGGTTTTCAAGCTACCCAAGTTTGGGGTGAGACTTGGCAAGGTTGGTGCATGGTGGCAAGATTTGGGAAATTTTGAAAGTGTTGATTTTTGAGATTTGATGGGTGGAATGCTCTCTTTATATCACCAAATGGATACACTAAAAATCTTGGTGCAAGAAATTTTTCATTTTGGTTGGTTTTCAAGCTAGCCAAGTTTGGTGGTGAGACTTGGCTAGGTCGGTGCATGGTGGTAAGATTTGGGAAATTTTCAAAGTGTTGGTGTTTGAGATTTGATTGTTGGAATGCTCTCTTTATATCACCAAATGGCTACACTAAAAATCTTGATGCAAGAAATTTTTCAATTTTGTTGGTTTTCAAGCTAGCCAAGTTTGGTGGTGAGACTTGGCTACGTCGGTGCATGATGACAAGATTTGGGAAATTTTCAACGTGTTGGTTTTTGAGATATGATGGTTGGAAATGCTCTCTTTATATCACCAAATTGCTACACTAAAAATCTTGGTGCGAGAAATGTATCATTTTGGTTTGTTTTCAAGCTAGCCAAGTTTGGGGTGAGACTTGGAAAGGTCGGTGCATGGTGGCAAGATTTGGGAAATTTTCAAAGTGTTGATTTTTGAGATTTGATGGTTGGAATACTATCTTTATATCCCCAAATGGATACACTAAAAATCTTTGTGCAAGAAATTTTTCATTTTGGTTGGTTTTCAACCTAGCCAAGTTTGGTGGTGAGACTTGGCTAAGTCGGTGCATGATAGCAAGATTTGGGAAATTTTCAAAGTGTTGGTTTTTTAGATTTGATGGTTGGAATGCTCTATTTATATCACCAAACGGCTACACTTAAAATCTTGGTGCAAGAAAGTTTTCATTTTGGTTGGTTTTCAAGCTGGCCAAGGTTGGTGGTGAGACTTGGCTAGGTCGGTGCATGGTGGTAAGATTTGGGAAATTTTCAAAGTGTTGGTGTTTGAGATTTGATGGTTAGAATGCTCTCTTTATATCACCAAATGGCTACACTAAAAATCTTCGTGCAAGAAATGTATCATTTTGGTTGGTTTTCAAGCTAACAAAGTTTGGGGTGAGACTTGGCAAGGTTGGTGCATGGTGGCAAGATTTGGGAAATTCTGAAAGTGTTGATTTTTGAGATTTAATGGGTGGAATGCTCTCTTTATATCATCAGATGGATACAGTAAAATTCTTGGTGCAAGAAATTTTTAATTTTGGTTGGTTTTCAAGCTCGCCAAGTTGGTGGTGAGACTTGGCTAGGTCGGTGCATGGTGGCAAGATTTGGGAAATTTTAAAAGTGTTGGTTTTGTAGATTTGATGGTTGGAATGCTCTATTTATATTACTAAACGGCTACACTTAAAATCTTGGTGCAAGAAATTATTCATTTTGGTTGGTTTTCAAGCTAGCCAAGTTTGGTGGTGAGACTTGGCTAGGTCGGTGCATGGTGGTAAGATTTGGGAAATTTTCAAAGTGTTGGTTTTTGAGATTTGATGGTTGGAATGCTCTCTTTATATCACCAAATGGCTACACTAAAAATCTTGGTGCGATAAATTTATCATTTTGGTTGGTTTTCAAGCTTCCCAAGTTTGGGGTGAGAATTGGCAAGGTTGGTGCATGGTGGCAAGATGTGGGCAATTTTTAAAGTGTTGATTTTTGAGATATGATGGGTGGAATGCTCTCTTTATATCACAAAATCGATAGACTAAAAATATTGGTGCAAGAAATTTTTCATTTTGGTTGGTTTTCAAGCGAGCCAAGTTTGGTGGTGAGACTTGGATAGGTCGGTGCATGGTGGTAAGATTTGGGAAATTTTCAAAGTGTTGGTTTTTGAGATTTGATGGTTGGAATGCTCTCTTTATATCACCAAATGGCTACACTAAAAATCTTGGTGCGATAAATTTATCATTTTGGTTGGTTTTCAAGCTTCCCAAGTTTGGGGTGAGACTTGGAAAGGTCTGTGCATGGTGGCAAGATTTGGGAAATTTTCAAAGTGTTGATTTTTGAGATTTGATGGTTGGAATACTCTCTTTATATCACCAAATGGATACACTAAAAATCTTGGTGCAAGAAATTTTTCATTTTGGTTGGTTTTCAACCTAGCCAAGTTTGGTGGTGAGACTTGGCTAAGTCGGTGCATGGTAGCAAGATTTGGGAAATTTTCAAAGTGTTGGTTTTTTAGAATTGATGGTTGGAATGCTCTATTTATATCACCAAACGGCTACACTTAAAATCTTGGTGCAAGAAAGTTTTCATTTTTGTTGGTTTTCAAGCTAGCCAAGTTTGGTGGTGAGACTTGGCTAGGTCGGTGCATGGTGGCAAGATTTGGGAAATTTTCAAAGTGTTGGTGTTTGAGATTTGATGGTTGGAATGCTCTCTTTATATCACCAAATGGCTACACTAAAAATCTTGGTGCGAGAAATTTATCATTTTGGTTGGTTTTCAAGCTACCAAAGTTTGGGGTGAGACTTGGCAAGGTTGGTGCATGGTGGCAACATTTGGGAAATTTTGAAAGTGTTGATTTTTTAGATTTGATGGGTGGAATGCTCTCTTTATATCACCAAATGGATACACTAAAAATCTTGGTGCAAGAAATTTTTCATTTTGGTTGGTTTTCAAGCTAGCCAAGTTTGGTGGTGAGACTTGGCTAGGTCGGTGCATGGTGGTAAGATTTGGGAAATTTTCAAAGTGTTGGTGTTTGAGATTTGATTGTTGGAATGTTCTCTTTATATCACCAAATGGCTACACTAAAAATCTTGATGCAAGAAATTTTTCAATTTTGTTGGTTTTCAAGCTAGCCAAGTTTGGTGGTGAGACTTGGCTACGTCGGTGCATGATGACAAGATTTGGGAAATTTTCAACGTGTTGGTTTTTGAGATATGATGGTTGGAAGTGCTCTCTTTATATCACCAAATTGCTACACTAAAAATCTTGGTGCGAGAAATGTATCATTTTGGTTTGTTTTCAAGCTAGCCAAGTTTGGGGGTGAGACTTGGAAAGGTCGGTGCATGGTGGCAAGATTTGGGAAATTTTCAAAGTGTTGATTTTTGAGATTTGATGGTTGGAATACTCTCTTTATATCCCCAAATGGATACACTAAAAATCTTGGTGCAAGAAATTTTTCATTTTGGTTGGTTTTCAACCTAGCCAAGTTTGGTGGTGAGACTTGGCTAAGTCGGTGCATGATAGCAAGATTTGGGAAATTTTCAAAGTGTTAGTTTTTGAGATTTGATGGTTGGAATGCTCTATTTATATCACCAAACGGCTACACTTAAAATCTTGGTGCAAGAAAGTTTTCATTTTGGTTGGTTTTCAAGCTAGCCAAGGTTGGTGGTGAGACTTGGCTAGGTCGGTGCATGGTGGTAAGATTTGGGAAATTTTCAAAGTGTTGGTGTTTGAGATTTGATGGTTAGAATGCTCTCTTTATATCACCAAATGGCTACACTAAAAATCTTCGTGCAAGAAATTTATCATTTTGGTTGGTTTTCAAGCTAACAAAGTTTGGGGTGAGACTTGGCAAGGTTGGTGCATGGTGGCAAGATTTGGGAAATTCTGAAAGTGTTGATTTTTGAGATTTAATGGGTGGAATGCTCTCTTTATATCATCAGATGGATACAGTAAAATTCTTGGTGCAAGAAATTTTTAATTTTGGTTGGTTTTCAAGCTCGCCAAGTTGGTGGTGAGACTTGGCTAGGTCGGTGCATGGTGGCAAGATTTGGGAAATTTAAAAAGTGTTGGTTTTGTAGATTTGATGGTTGGAATGCTTTATTTATATTACTAAACGGCTACACTTAAAATCTTGGTGCAAGAAATTATTCATTTTGGTTGGTTTTCAAGCTAGCCAAGTTTGGTGGTGAGACTTGGCTAGGTCGGTGCATGGTGGTAAGATTTGGGAAATTTTCAAAGTGTTGGTTTTTGAGATTTGATGGTTGGAATGCTCTCTTTATATCACCAAATGGCTACACTAAAAATCTTGGTGCGATAAATTTATCATTTTGGTTGGTTTTCAAGCTTCCCAAGTTTGGGGGTGAGAATTGGCAAGGTTGGTGCATGGTGGCAAGATGTGGGCAATTTTGAAAGTGTTGATTTTTGAGATATGATGGGTGGAATGCTCTCTTTATATCACAAAATCGATAGACTAAAAATATTGGTGCAAGAAATTTTTCATTTTGGTTGGTTTTCAAGCGAGCCAAGTTGGTGGTGAGACTTGGATAGGTCGGTGCATGGTGGTAAGATTTGGGAAATTTTCAAATTGTTGGTTTTTGAGATTTGATGGTTGGAATGCTCTCTTTATATCACCAAATGGCTACACTAAAAATCTTGGTGCGATAAATTTATCATTTTGGTTGGTTTTCAAGCTAGCCAAGTTTGGGGTGAGACTTGGAAAGGTCGGTGCATGGTGGCAAGATTTGGGAAATTTTCAAATTGTTGATTTTTGAGATTTGATGGTTGGAATACTCTCTTTATATCACCAAATGGATACACTAAAAATCTTGGTGCAAGAAATTTTTCATTTTGGTTGGTTTTCAATCTAGCCAAGTTTGGTGTGAGACTTGGCTAAGTCGGTGCATGGTAGCAAGATTTGGGAAATTTTCAAAGTGTTGGTTTTTTAGAATTGATGGTTGGAATGCTCTATTTATATCACATAACGGCTACACTTAAAATCTTGGTGCAAGAAAGTTTTCATTTTTGTTGGTTTTCAAGCTAGCCAAGTTTGGTGGTGAGACTTGGCTAGGTCGGTGCATGGTGGCAAGATTTGGGAAATTTTCAAAGTGTTGGTGTTTGAGATTTGATGGTTGGAATGCTCTCTTTATATCACAAAATGGCTACACTAAAAATCTTGGTGCGAGAAATTTATCATTTTGGTTGGTTTTCAAGCTACCAAAGTTTGGGGTGAGACTTGGCAAGGTTGGTGCATGGTGGCAACATTTGGGAAATTTTGAAAGTGTTGATTTTTTAGATTTGATGGGTGGAATGCTCTCTTTATATCACCAAATGGATACACTAAAAATCTTGGTGCAAGAAATTTTTCATTTTGGTTGGTTTTCAAGCTAGCCAAGTTTGGTGGTGAGACTTGGCTAGGTCGGTGCATGGTGGTAAGATTTGGGAAATTTTCAAAGTGTTGGTGTTTGAGATTTGATTGTTGGAATGTTCTCTTTATATCACCAAATGGCTACACTAAAAATCTTGATGCAAGAAATTTTTCAATTTTGTTGGTTTTCAAGCTAGCCAAGTTTGGTGGTGAGACTTGGCTACGTCGGTGCATGATGACAAGATTTGGGAAATTTTCAACGTGTTGGTTTTTGAGATATGATGGTTGAAGTGCTCTCTTTATATCACCAAATTGCTACACTAAAAATCTTGGTGCGAGAAATGTATCATTTTGGTTTGTTTTCAAGCTAGCCAAGTTTGGGGTGAGACTTGGAAAGGTCGGTGCATGGTGGCAAGATTTGGGAAATTTTCAAAGTGTTGATTTTTGAGATTTGATGGTTGGAATACTCTCTTTATATCCCCAAATGGATACACTAAAAATCTTGGTGCAAGAAATTTTTCATTTTGGTTGGTTTTCAACCTAGCCAAGTTTGGTGGTGAGACTTGGCTAAGTCGGTGCATGATAGCAAGATTTGGGAAATTTTCAAAGTGTTGGTTTTTTAGATTTGATGGTTGGAATGCTCTATTTATATCACCAAACGGCTACACTTAAAATCTTGGTGCAAGAAAGTTTTCATTTTGGTTGGTTTTCAAGCTAGCCAAGGTTGGTGGTGAGACTTGGCTAGGTCGGTGCATGGTGGTAAGATTTGGGAAATTTTCAAAGTGTTGGTGTTTGAGATTTGATGGTTAGAATGCTCTCTTTATATCACCAAATGGCTACACTAAAAATCTTCGTGCAAGAAATTTATCATTTTGGTTGGTTTTCAAGCTAACCAAGTTTGGGGTGAGACTTGGCAAGGTTGGTGCATGGTGGCAAGATTTGGGAAATTCTGAAAGTGTTGATTTTTGAGATTTGATGGGTGGAATGCTCTCTTTATATCATCAGATCGATACAGTAAAATTCTTGGTGCAAGAAATTTTTAATTTTGGTTGGTTTTCAAGCTCGCCAAGTTGGTGGTGAGACTTGGCTAGGTCGGTGCATGGTGGCAAGATTTGGGAAATTTAAAAAGTGTTGGTTTTGTAGATTTGATGGTTGGAATGCTTTATTTATATTACTAAACGGCTACACTTAAAATCTTGGTGCAAGAAATTATTCATTTTGGTTGGTTTTCAAGCTACCCAAGTTTGGTGGTAAGACTTGCCTAGGTCGGTGCATGGTGGTAAGATTTGGGAAATTTTCAAAGTGTTGGTTTTTGAGATTTGATGGTTGGAATGCTCTCTTTATATCACCAAATGGCTACACTAAAAATCTTGGTGCGATAAATTTATCATTTTGGTTGGTTTTCAAGCTTCCCAAGTTTGGGGTGAGAATTGGCAAGGTTGGTGCATGGTGGCAAGATGTGGGCAATTTTGAAAGTGTTGATTTTTGAGATATGATGGGTGGAATGCTCTCTTTATATCACAAAATCGATAGACTAAAAATATTGGTGCAAGAAATTTTTCATTTTGGTTGGTTTTCAAGCGAGCCAAGTTGGTGGTGAGACTTGGATAGGTCGGTGCATGGTGGTAAGATTTGGGAAATTTTCAAAGTGTTGGTTTTTGAGATTTGATGGTTGGAATGCTCTCTTTATATCACCAAATGGCTACACTAAAAATCTTGGTGCGATAAATTTATCATTTTGGTTGGTTTTCAAGCTTCCCAAGTTTGGGGTGAGACTTGGAAAGGTCTGTGCATGGTGGCAAGATTTGGGAATTTTCAAATGGTTGATTTTTGAGATTTGATGGTTGGAATACTCTCTTTATATCACCAAATGGATACACTAAAAATCTTGGTGCAAGAAATTTTTCATTTTGGTTGGTTTTCAATCTAGCCAAGTTTGGTGTGAGACTTGGCTAAGTCGGTGCATGGTAGCAAGATTTGGGAAATTTTCAAAGTGTTGGTTTTTTAGAATTGATGGTTGGAATGCTCTATTTATATCACCATAACGGCTACACTTAAAATCTTGGTGCAAGAAAGTTTTCATTTTGTTGGTTTTCAAGCTAGCCAAGTTTGGTGGTGAGACTTGGCTAGGTCGGTGCATGGTGGCAAGATTTGGGAAATTTTCAAAGTGTTGGTGTTTGAGATTTGATGGTTGGAATGCTCTCTTTATATCACAAAATGGCTACACTAAAAATCTAGGTGCGAGAAATTTATCATTTTGGTTGGTTTTCAAGCTACCAAAGTTTGGGGTGAGACTTGGCAAGGATGGTGCATGGTGGCAACATTTGGGAAATTTTGAAAGTGTTGATTTTTTAGATTTGATGGGTGGAATGCTCTCTTTATATCACCAAATGGATACACTAAAAATCTTGGTGCAAGAAATTTTTCATTTTGGTTGGTTTTCAAGCTAGGCAAGTTTGGTGGTGAGACTTGGCTAGGTCGGTGCATGGTGGTAAGATTTGGGAAATTTTCAAAGTGTTGGTGTTTGAGATTTGATTGTTGGAATGTTCTCTTTATATCACCAAATGGCTACACTAAAAATCTTGATGCAAGAAATTTTTCAATTTTGTTGGTTTTCAAGCTAGCCAAGTTTGGTGGTGAGACTTGGCTACGTCGGTGCATGATGACAAGATTTGGGAAATTTTCAACGTGTTGGTTTTTGAGATATGATGGTTGAAGTGCTCTCTTTATATCACCAAATTGCTACACTAAAAATCTTGGTGCGAGAAATGTATCATTTTGGTTGGTTTTCAAGCTAGCCAAGTTTGGGGTGAGACTTGGCAAAGGTCGGTGCATGGTGGCAAGATTTGGGAAATTTTCAAAGTGTTGGTTTTTTAGATTTGATGGTTGGAATGCTCTATTTATATCACCAAACGGCTACACTTAAAATCTTGGTGCAAGAAAGTTTTCATTTTGGTTGGTTTTCAAGCTAGCCAAGGTTGGTGGTGAGACTTGGCTAGGTCGGTGCATGGTGGTAAGATTTGGGTAATTTTCAAAGTGTTGGTGTTTGAGATTTGATGGTTAGAATGCTCTCTTTATATCACCAAATGGCTACACTAAAAATCTTCGTGCAAGAAATTTATCATTTTGGTTGGTTTTCAAGCTACCCAAGTTTGGGGTGAGACTTGGCAAGGTTGGTGCATGGTGGCAAGATTTGGGAAATTCTGAAAGTGTTGATTTTTGAGATTTAATGGGTGGAATGCTCTCTTTATATCATCAGATGGATACAGTAAAATTCTTGGTGCAAGAAATTTTTAATTTTGGTTGGTTTTCAAGCTCGCCAAGTTGGTGGTGAGACTTGGCTAGGTCGGTGCATGGTGGCAAGATTTGGGAAATTTAAAAAGTGTTGGTTTTGTAGATTTGATGGTTGGAATGCTTTATTTATATTACTAAACGGCTACACTTAAAATCTTGGTGCAAGAAATTATTCATTTTGGTTGGTTTTCAAGCTAGCCAAGTTTGGTGGTGAGACTTGGCTAGGTCGGTGCATGGTGGTAAGATTTGGGAAATTTTCAAAGTGTTGGTGTTTGAGATTTGATGGTTAGAATGCTCTCTTTATATCACCAAATGGCTACACTAAAAATCTTCGTGCAAGAAATTTATCATTTTGGTTGGTTTTCAAGCTACCAAAGTTTGGGGTGAGACTTGGCAAGGTTGGTGCATGGTGGCAAGATTTGGGAAATTTTGAAAGTGTTGATTTTTGAGATTTAATGGGTGGAATGCTCTCTTTATATCATCAGATGGATACAGTAAAATTCTTGGTGCAAGATATTTTTAATTTTGGTTGGTTTTCAAGCTCGCCAAGTTGGTGGTGGTGAGACTTGGCTAGGTCGGTTCATGGTGGCAAGATTTGGGAAATTTTCAAAGTGTTGGTTTTTTAGATTTGATTGTTCGAATGCTCTATTTATATTACCAAACGGATACACTTAAAATCTTGGTGCAAGAAATTTTTCATTTTGGTTGGTTTTCAAGCTAGCCAAGTTTGGTGGTGAGACTTGGCTAGGTTGGTGCATGGTGGTAAGATTTGGGAAATATTCAAAGTGTTGGTGTTTGAGATTTGATGGTTGGAATGCTCTCTTTATATCACCAAATGGCTACACTAAAAATCTTCGTGCAAGAAATTTTTCATTTTGGTTTGTTTTCAAGCTAGCTAAGTTTGATGCTCAGACTTGGCTAGGTCGTTACATGGTGGTAAGATTATGGAAATTTTCAACGTTTTGGTTTTTGAGATATGATGGTTGAAATGCTCTGTTTATATCACCAAATGGCTACACTAAAAATCTTGGTGCGAGAAATGTATCATTTTGGTTTGTTTTCAAGCTAGCCAAGTTTGGGGTGAGACTTGGAAAGGTCGGTGCATGGTGGCAAGATTTGGGAAATTTTCAAATTGTTGATTTTTGAGATTTGATGGTTGGAATACTCTCTTTATATCACCAAATGGATACTCCAAAAATCTTGGTGCAAGAAATTTTTCATTTTGGTTGGTTTTCAACCTAGCCAAGTTTGGTGGTGAGACTTGGCTATGTCGGGCATGGTTGCAAGATTTGGGAAATTTTCAAAGTGTTGCTTTTTAGATTTGATGGTTGGAATGCTCTATTTATGTCACCAAACGGCTACACTTAAAATCTTGGTGCAAGAAAGTTTTCATTTTGTTTGGTTTTCAAGCTAGCCAAGGTTGGTGTTGAGACTTGGCTAGGTCGGTGCCTGGTGGCAAGATTTGGGAAATATTCAAAGTGCTGGTGTTTGAGATTTGATGGTTGGAATACTCTCTTTATATCACCAAATGGATACACTAAAAATCTTGGTGCAAGAAATTTTTCATTTTGGTTGGTTTTCAACCTAGCCAAGTTTGGTGGTGAGACTTGACTAAGTCAGTGCATGGTAGCAAGATTTGGGAAATTTTCAAAGTGTTGGTGTTTGAGATTTGATGGTTGGAATGCTCTCTTTATATCACCACATGGATACACTACAATCTTGATGCAAGAAATTTTTCATTTTGTTTGGTTTTCAAGCTAGCCAAGTTTGGTGGTGAGACTTGGCTAGGTCGGTACATGGTGGTAAGATTTGGGAAATTTTCAAAGTGTTGGTGTTTGAGATTTGATGGTTGGAATGCTCTCTTTATATCACCAAATGGCTACACTAAAAATCTTGATGCAAGAAATTTTTCATTTTGGTTGGTTTTCAAGCTAGCCAAGTTTGGTGGTGAGACTTGGCTACGTCGGTGCATGATGACAAGATTTGGGAAATTTTCAAAGTGTTGGTTTTTGAGATATGATGGTTGGAATGCTCTCTTTATATCACCAAATGGCTACACTAAAAATCTTGGTGCGAGAAATGTATCATTTTGGTTGGTTTTCAAGCTAGCCAAGTTTGGGGTGAGACTTGGAAAGGTCGGTGCATGGTGGCAAGATTTGGGAAATTTTCAAAGTGTTGATTTTTGAGATTTGATGGTTGGAATACTCTCTTTATATCACCAAATGGATACACTAAAAATCTTGGTGCAAGAAATTTTTCATTTTGGTTGGTTTTCAACCTAGCCAAGTTTGGTGGTGAGACTTGGCTAAGGTCGGTGCATGGTGGCAAGATTTGGGAAATTTTCAAAGTGTTGGTTTTTTAGATTTGATGGTTGGAATGCTCTATTTATATCACCAAACGGCTACACTTAAAATCTTGGTGCAAGAAATTTTTTATTTTGGTTGGTTTTCAAACTAGCCAAGGTTGGTGGTGAGATTTGGCTACGTCGGTGCATGATGGCAAGATTTGGGAAATTCTCAAAGTGTTGGTTTTTTAGATTTGATGGTGGGAATGCTCGATTTATATTACCAAACGTCTACACTTAAAATCTTGGTGCAAGAAATTTTTCATTTTGGTTGGTTTTAAAGCTAGCCAAGTTTGGTGGTGAGACTTGGCTAGGTCGGTACATGGTGGTAAGATTTGGGAAATTTTCGAAGTGTTGGTGTTTGAGATTTGATGGTTGGAATGCTCTCTTAATATCACAAAATGGCTACACTAAAAATCTTGGTGCAAGAAATTTTTCATTTTGGTTGGTTTTCAAGCTAGCCAAGTTTGGTGGTGAGACTTGGCTACGTCGGTGCATGATGACAAGATTTGGGAAATTTTCAACGTGTTGGTTTTTGAGATATGATGGTTGAAATGCTCTCTTTATATCACCAAATGGCTACACTAAAAATCTTGGTGCGAGAAATGTATCATTTTTTTTGGTTTTCAAGCTAGCGAAGTTTGGGGTGAGACTTCGAAAGGTCGGTGCATGGTGGCAAGATTTGGGAAATTTTCAAAGTGTTGATTTTTGAGATTTGATGGTTGGAATACTCTCTTTATATCACCAAATGGATACACTAAAAATCTTGGTGCAAGAAATTTTTCATTTTGGTTGGTTTTCAACCTAGCCAAGTTTGGTGGTGAGACTTGACTAAGTCGGTGCATGGTAGCAAGATTTGGGAAATTTTCAAAGTGTTGGTGTTTGAGATTTGATGGTTGGAATGCTCTCTTTATATCACCAAATGGCTACACTAAAAATCTTGATGCAAGAAATTTTTCATTTTGGTTGGTTTTCAAGCTAGCCAAGTTTGGTGGTGAGACTTGGCTAGGTCGGTGCATGGTGGTAAGATTTGGGAAATTTTCAAAGTGTTGGTGTTTGAGATTTGATGGTTGGAATGCTCTCTTTATATCACCAAATGGCTACACTACAAATCTTGATGCAAGAAATTTTTCAATTTTGTTGGTTTTCAACCTAGCCAAGTTTGGTGGTGAGACTTGGCTACGTCGGTACATGATGACAAGATTTGGGAAATTTTCAACGTGTTGGTTTTTGAGATATGATGGTTGAAATGCTCTCTTTATATCAGCAAATGGCTACACTAAAAATCTTGGTGCGAGAAATGTATCATTTTGGATGGTTTTCAAGCTAGCCAAGTTTGGGGTGACACTTCGAAAGGTCGGTACACGGTGGCAAGATTTGGGAAATTTTCAAAGTGTTGATTTTTGAGATTTGATGGTTGGAATACTCTCTTTATATCACCAAATGGATACACTAAAAATCTTGGTGCAAGAAATTTTTCATTTTGGTTGGTTTTCAACCTAGCCAAGTTTGGTGGTGAGACTTGACTAAGTCGGTGCATGGTAGCAAGATTTGGGAAATTTTCAAAGTGTTGGTGTTTGAGATTTGATGGTTGGAATGCTCTCTTTATATCACCAAACTGGCTACACTTACAATCTTGATGCAAGAAATTTTACATTTTGGTTGGTTTTCAAGCTAGCCAAGTTTGGTGGTGAGACTTGGCTAGGTCGGTACATGGTGGTAAGATTTGGGAAATTTTCAAAGTGTTGGTGTTTGAGATTTGATGGTTGGAATGCTCTCTTTATATCACCAAATGGCTACACTACAAATCTTGATGCAAGAAATTTTTCAATTTTGTTTGTTTTCAACCTAGCCAAGTTTGGTGGTGAGACTTGGCTACGTCGGTACATGATGACAAGATTTGGGAAATTTTCAACGTGTTGGTTTTTGAGATATGATGGTTGAAATGCTCTCTTTATATCAGCAAATGGCTACACTAAAAATCTTGGTGCGAGAAATGTATCATTTTGGTTGGTTTTCAAGCTAGCCAAGTTTGGGGTGACACTTCGAAAGGTCGGTACACGGTGGCAAGATATGGGAAATTTTCAAATGGTTGATTTGTGAGATTTGATGGTTGGAATACTCTCTTTATATCACCAAATGGATACACTAAAAATCTTGGTGCAAGAAATTTTTCATTTTGGTTGGTTTTCAACCTAGCCAAGTTTGGTGGTGAGACTTGACTAAGTCGGTGCATGGTAGCAAGATTTGGGAAATTTTCAAAGTGTTGGTTTTTTAGATTTGATGGTTGGAATGCTCTATTTATATCACCAAACGGCTACACTTAAAATCTTGGTGCAAGAAATTTTTCATTTTGGTTGGTTTTCAAGCTAGCCAAGTTTGGTGGTGAGACTTGGCTAGGTCGGTGCATGATGGCAAGATTTGGGAAATTCTCAAAGTGTTTGTTTTTTAGATTTGATGGTTGGACTGCTCCATTTATATTACCAAACGGTGACACTTAAAATCTTGGTGCAAGAAATTTTTCATTTTGGTTGGTTTTCAAGCTAGCCAAGTTTGGTGGTGAGACTTGGCTAGGTCGGTGCATGGTGCCAAGATTTGGGAAATTTTCAAAGTGTTGGTGTTTGAGATTTTATGGTTGGAATGGTCTCTTTATATCACCAAATGTCTACACTAAAAATCTTGGTGCAAGAAATTCTTCATTTTGGTTGGTTTTCAAGCTAGCCATGTTTGGTGGTGAGACTTGGCTAGGTCGGTGCATGGTGGCAAGATTTGGGAAATTTTCAAATTGTTGGTTTTTGAGATTTGATGGTTGCAATGCTCTCTTTATATCACCAAATGGCTACACTAAAAATCTTGGTGCTAGAATTTTTTCAATTTTGTTGGTTTACAAACTAAGCGAAGTTTGGTGGTGAGACTTGGCTAGGTCGGTGCATGGTGAAAAGATTTGGGAAATTTTCAAAGTATTGGTTTTTGATATTTGATGGTTGGAATGCTCTATTTATATTACCAAACGGCTACACTTAAAATCTTGGTGCAAGAAATTTTTCATTTCGGTTGGTTTTCAATCTAGCCAAGTTTGGTGGTGAGACTTGGCTAGGTCGGTGCATGGTGCCAAGATTTGGGAAATTTTCAAAGTGTTGGTGTTTGAGATTTGATGGTTGCAATGCTCTCTTTATATCACCAAATGGCTACACTAAAAATCTTGGTGCAAGAAATTTTTCAATTTTTTTGGTTTTCAAACTAGCCAAGTTTGGTGGTCAGAGTTGGCTAGGTCGGTGCATGGTGACAAGATTTGGGAAATTTTCAAAGTATTGGTTTTTGAGATTTGATGGTTGGAATGCTCTATTTATATTACCAAACTGCTACACTTAAAATCTTGGTGCAAGAAATTTTTCATTTTGGTTGGTTTTCAAGCTAGCCAAGTTTAGTGGTGAGACTTGGCTAGGTCGGTGCATGGTGACAAGATTTGGGAAATTTTCAAAGTGTTGGTTTTTGAGATTTGATGGTTGCAATGCTTTCTTTATATCACTAAATGGCTACACTAAAAATCTTGTTGCATGAAATTTTTCATTTTTGTTGGTTTTCAAGCTAGCCAAGTTTGGTGGTGAGACTTGGCTAAGTCGGTGCATGGTGGCAAGATTTGGGAAATTCTCAAAGTGTGGGTTTTTTAGATTTGATGGTTGGAATGCTCTATTTATATCACCAAACGGCTACACTTAAAATCTTGGTGCAAGAAAGTTTTCATTTTGGTTGGTTTTCAAGCTAGCCAAGTTTGGTGGTGAGACTTGGCTAGGTCGATGCTTGGTGGCAAGATTTGGGAAATTTTCAAAGTGTTGGTGTTTGAGATTTGATGGTTGGAATGCTCTCTTTATATCACCAAATGGCTACACTAAAAATCTTGGTGCGAGAAATTTATCATTTTGGTTGGTTTTCAAGCTACCCAAGTTTGGGGTGAGACTTGGCAAGGTTGGTGCATGGTGGCAAGATTTGGGAAATTTTGAAAGTGTTGATTTTTGAGATTTGATGGGTGGAATGCTCTCTTTAAATCACCAAATGGATACACTAAAAATCTTGGTGCAAGAAGTTTTTCATTTTGGTTGGTTTTCAAGCTAGCCAAGTTTGGTGGTGAGACTTGGCTAGGTCGGTGCATGGTGGCAAGATTTGGGAAATTTTCAAAGTGTTGGTTTTTTAGATTTGATGGTTGGAATGCTCTATTTATATCACCAAATGGCTACACTTAAAATCTTGGTGCAAGAAAGTTTTAATTTTGGTAGGTTTTCAAGCTAGCCAAGTTTGGTGGTGAGACTTGGCTAGGTCGATGCATGGTGGCAAGATTTGGGAAATTTTCAAAGTGTTGCTGTTTGGGATTTGATGGTTGGAATGCTCTCTTTATATCACCAAATGGCTACACTAAAAATCTTGGTGCGAGAAATTTATCATTTTGGTTGGTTTTCAAGCTACCCAAGTTTGGGGTGAGACTTGGCAAGGTTGGTGCATGGTGGCAAGATTTGGGAAATTTGAAAGTGTTGATTTTTGAGATTTGATGGGTGGAATGCTCTCTTTATATCACCAAATGGATACACTAAAAATCTTGGTGCAAGAAATTTTTCATTTTGGTTGGTTTTCAAGCTAGCCAAGTTGGTGGTGAGACTTGGCTAGGTCGGTGCATGGTGGCAAGATTTGGGAAATTTTCAAAGTGTTGGTTTTTTAGATTTGATGGTTGGAATGCTCTATTTATATTACCAAACGGCTACACTTAAAATCCTGGTCCAAGAAATTTTTGATTTTGGTTTGTTTTCAAGCTAGCCAAGTTTGGTGGTGAGACTTGGCTAGGTCGGTGCATGGTGGCAAGATTTGGGAAATTTTCAAAGTGTTGGTTTTTGAGATTTGATGGTTGGAATGCTCTCTTTATATCACCAAATGGCTACACTACAAATCTTGGTGCGAGAAATTTATCATTTTGGTTGGTTTTCAATCTAACCAAATTTGGAGTGAGACTTGGCAAGGTTGGTGCATGCTGGCAAGATTTGGGAAATTTTCAAAGTGTTGGTTTTTGAGATTTGATGGTTGGAATACTCTCTTTATATCACCAAATGGATACACTAAAAATCTTGGTGCAAGAATTTTTTCATTTTGGTTGGTTTTCAACCTAGCCAAGTTTGGTGGTGAGACTTGGCTAGGTCGGTGCATGGTGGCAAGATTTGGGAAATTTTCAAAGTGTTGGTTTTTTAGATTTGATGGTTGGAATGCTCTATTTATATTACCAAACGGCTACACTTAAAATCTTGGTGCAAGAAATTTTTCATTTTGGTTGGTTTTCAAGCTAGCCAAGTTTGGTGGTGAGACTTGGCTAGGTCGGTGCATGGTGGCAAGATTTGGGAAATTTTGAAAGTGTTGATTTTTGAGATTTGATGGGTGGAATGCTCTCTTTAAATCACCAAATGGATACACTAAAAATATTGGTGCAAGAAATTTTTCATTTTGGTTGGTTTTCAAGCTAGCCAAGTTTGGTGGTGAGACTTGGCTAGGTCGGTGCATGGTGGCAAGATTTGGGAAATTTTCAAAGTGTTGGTTTTTTAGATTTGATGGTTGGAATGCTGTATTTATATTACCAAACGGATACACTTAAAATCTTGGTGCAAGAAATTTTTAATTTTGGTTGGTTTCAAGCTAGCCAAGTTTGGTGGTGAGACTTGGCTAGGTCGGTGCATGGTGGTAAGATTTGGGAAATTTTCAAAGTGTTGGTGTTTGAGATTTGATGGTTGGAATGCTCTCTTTATATCACCAAATGGCTACAATAAAAATCTTCGTGCAAGAAATTTTTCATTTTGGTTTGTTTTCAAGCTAGCCAAGTTTGATGGTGAGACTTGGCTAGGTCGTTACATGGTGGTAAGATTTGGGAAATTTTCAACGTTTTGGTTTTTGAGATATGATGGTTGAAATGCTCTCTTTATATCACCAAATGGCTACACTAAAAATCTTGGTGCGAGAAATGTATCATTTTGGTTGGTTTTCAAGCTAGCCAAGTTTGGGGTGAGACTTGGAAAGGTCGGTGCATGGTGGCAAGATTTGGGAAATTTTCAAATGGTTGATTTTTGAGATTTGATGGTTGGAATACTCTCTTTATATCACCGAATGGATACTCTAAAAATCTTGGTGCAAGAAATTTTTCATTTTGGTTGGTTTTCAACCTAGCCAAGTTTGGTGGTGAGACTTGGCTATGTCGGTGCATGGTAGCAAGATTTGGGAAATTTTCAAAGTGTTGGTTTTTTAGATTTGATGGTTGGAATGCTCTATTTATATCACCAAACGGCTACACTTAAAATCTTGGTGCAAGAAAGTTTTCATTTTGGTTGGTTTTCAAGCTAGCTGTAACACCCCTAACGAAGTGCCACTAGAAAATAATAGAATCCAAAATTTTACGCCAAATTTTTTTTTATTTAAAATTAACATCGCAGAAATAAAACTCAATGGTTCAAGCGTCTTAGAACATAAAGTTCAACCTTATAGTATCAAATCTATTATTCAAAAACAAGAAATAGCTTTAAAACATGATAAATTCCCCATAGCAAATTCCCAAATCTCTCATCGTGCTACTCCAGCCTTGCATTATCTGCAACACCATCTACTCCCGTACAAGTACGATCATTGTAGGTGGAACCACAACCACAAAAGTAAAGGGTGAGTAACTAAGGACATAACATCGTATATAATTTCAAAGACAACATCATAACATAGACTAAATTAGGCATCACGTCACAACACTTCTCAGTATTCAACTCATAACTTAAATCATCACCACCCAGACTATCATAGTCATAACATTACAATACATCATAGTATTAAACTCACAACTCAAGTCATTTACACAAGCTTCTATTGTTTACTTGAATTTTGTCGTACCAAACCTGTTTCGCAAAACAGGGCGATTCGAGCCGCCTTCCATCGCAACTTCAGGCCTATCTCCCCGACTTCTCAAGGAATTACAAGTAAAAACTTCGGTTAGGCGCACCCACCGAGCACTATACTCACACGAGCCGAAGTCATTGGGCGAGACATCCAACCCTCTCTAGTCCTCGCACACGAGAATAGGGTGACACTCGAATCTCAGTCTCCGCAGAGAACTCAACACACTATCGTATCGCAATACGAACACCATCGGTTCGACAAAAATTCTAAGGAAATGACAGAACACTTGCTCTCACAACTTCACCATCACAACCATACACATATCACCCGCATATACAAAGTCAACCAAATTCATTGACCAACAATTAATTAAAAATACTCAAATAATTAAATAAATCATTTTTCACAATAAAATAAAATTAATTATTTTCCTACTGGCGCACCCCCGTGAAATTATTAATCTCACCCTCGTATCCACTAGAACCAATATTTCTAGTGCACCCCCGCTTTTAGTAAAATCACAACACATAATAAAACACACTTTTTCATGTACCCCTTTTTATTTTAAATACACCCCTTCTTTTAAAATTTACCAACCCAAGTGAACTCCATTATTCTTTTTAATTTTAAACTCAAACTTTATTTTTTCTTCTCTCTCCAAGTGGACCCCACTTTAAATAATCTTTTCTCAAAAACTCTCTTTCTCTCTCTTTTTTTTTTTTTACTTTTACGTAACTCATCTTTCTTTCTCTCATCTTCTTATTTTTTTTTTTTTTAAAAACAAAATCCAACCACACTTAAATTCTTCTTTCCTCATTTTACTGTAAAAAGCAACTTCTCTCTCTACCACTTTTATACCTTTTACGTAACTCCTCCTTCCACACATCTACCATTTTTTTTTTTACAATTTAATCTTCTCTCTCATCCTACCAACACTTACGGCCCCACCACACCTCATACTCATTTATTTTATTTTTCTTCTCTTCACTCTCTCCACCACAATTTACGTACTCCCCCATGGTACACATTCCTTATCTCATTTTTTTTTCCTTTGACTTTTCAACATCATTCAAATACACATTTTGTTCTCACTCTAAGTAAATCACCACTCATATATACACTCTTCTCTCTCCTCCATTTCCAATTTACGTAGCCTATCACCAACAAACACTACCATTTTTTTTTCTAACATTTTCCAACTGAACCCAAAGTTCTCCCCCATATACCCCAACTTACCAAAACCTCACTTTCACTCCTCTCATATTCAAAACTCATTCTTTTCTCTTCCAACAATGGAAGAGAATTCTCAATACCCTCTTACCCATACTCTTGGTCAAAGAGTATAGATAAGTGTCCCACAATATATATAATTCATTCAAGGTAAAATTAAACAAGACATACCATAAAACATGATTTTAAGTGTACCCATGATATTTTTCATACACAAACAATACCCCAATTCACCCAATATGTATACCCATTCCAACAACAACACTTTTTCATAAAATATAACCATGTATAGTTCATTATATCACCCATATAGTAGAAAAACGAAAATGAACATGTATACCCCTTTACACAACAACACCTTTTGGAAAGCTAGCATGTACAACCCAAGGTACACCCCTTTACCATACCAAAACGAAAATGAACAAGTGCCCATGCACAATTCCCTCAATGCAACAACACATGAAACTTGAACACAAAATAAAAGTGCATGCATCAACATGTTATCATGTTACCTTCTACCCATCATACACCATATGATATCCCAAGTTAAACCCCTTACCTCTAGTTCCAAGCAAGCTTCAAAAGTTCTTAGGTTTCTTTCCTCTCTAGACAACAAGCTTCCACTCTTCTTGATCTCCTACAAGTGACGTCCAAGACTCCAAGGCTAGGGTGACCACTTTCTTTCTCTCACCACTTGGTTATTCCTCACATAGAAATGTTTCTCTCTACTCAACTTACAATTTTTTTTTCTCTCTTTTCCACTCTCTCACCAAGTTTGTAATACAACCTAACTAACTTAAAATTACACACTTAAATAAAATCAATCCTAAACCTTTTTAATCCTTAACTCCCTACTCAAGGTCATTCCCAAGGGCACCCTTAAGCCATTTCAGATTTTTCCCATTCCTAACTCCACATTAACACCCCATAAAACCTCTCTTTAATGTGTGTAAATGGTAGGTTTAAAGTGTGTTTAAGTGCCTCTATAATACCCATTTATGGAGCCTACCATTTTTAATGCAATGTTTAACCTCTCCAAGAAACTCCAAAGTCACTTACAAGCATCCTAAGTCTAGAATTCAAGTGCCCAACGATGCAAAGAGAAAAAAAAACCATAGAACCATGAAATCTTCTCCATAACGTAAATGAGAAAGATGAGTAACCCAACTTTTCCTTTAAGTTTGACTTTTCAACCATTCAAAATGAAACATATAAAATGCACTAAAAGCCACACATGGTTCAACCCTTCTTAAAATGACGTGAAGAGAACTAAATTCTCCACTTCTCTTTCAAAACACATGCACAAATATATTAAAATAATATTACCTAGTACACCTTTCTCTCTCATCATTTAATGCATGAAACCCATCAAGGAATGGAGCAAATAACCTCCTTCACGTACCACACCAAAATTTTCACGTTACTATCAATAATTCTCTACCACATGCTTTTGATTTCATCTTTCTTACCTCATGGTGGAACCCACATGCCAAGGTGGAGAATTAAAAAGAGCTAGGAGTCTTTTTGGTCTTGGAAGGGTTTGAACTTGGGACCAAGCACACAACCCTCCCATGCACACACAATCACCACTAGACCAGACTCCATTCACTGATAAAATAGCGTAAATAATTATATTTATATACGTTTTTTTTTAGTTTTTTTTTTCGAAAATTAATAAGAAAATCAAAATTAATTTAATTTTCTTCCTTTCCTTAAATATTTCTCAACAACATTTCACATCATAATCATTACCTAATATCACAAAAAATAAAATACTTAAAATAAGTAATCATTTTATTTATACGGGTCTTACATTCTCCCCTACTCCAAAAATTTTCGTCCCCGAAAATTAAGGCTACTATGCGAACAAATGCGGGTATTCATTTTTCATAATTTCTTCAAGCTCCCACGTCATCTCTCGGGTTTTCTCATTCCACAACACCTTCACCGTACGAATTTCCTTTCCCCTCAGATTCTTTGTCTGCGCCTCCAACACCCTGACTGGCCCAGCTTCGATTGTAAGATCTTCACGAACTTGTATATCATCAACCTCTAGCACATGTGTAGGATCTGGAATGTATTTCCTCAGTTGAGACACGTGAAAAACATTATGCAGGTTTGCCAACTGCGGCGGTAACGCTATCTCATACGCTACCGGTCCAATCCGCCTAAGAATCTCATAAGGACCGAGAAACTTAGGAGACAACTTCTTCGCCTTGATAGCCCTACCTACACCTGCTATCGGTGTCACACGTAGAAACACATGATCCCCTTCATTGAACTCAAGCGGCCTTCTTCTCCGATCAGCATAAGACTTCTGCCTACTCCGTGTTGTTCTCATTCTTTCTTGAATCAGCTTCACCTTTTCAGTAGTTTGTTGCAACAACTCAGGACCTACTGATATTGCTTCCCCATCTTGAAACCAACAAAGAGGAGTTCGACATCTTTGCCCATACAAAGCTTCATAAGGCGCCATTCCAATGCTAGAATGATAGCTGTTGTTATATGTAAACTCCACCAAGGGTAGGATCTCACTCCAACCTCCAAGATGGTCCAGAACACAAGCCCTCAACAAGTCCTCCAATGACTGAATAGTTCTTTCAGTTTGTCCATCTGTTTGAGGGTGATATGCTGAACTCATCCTCAATCGCGAACCCAAAGCATCTTGCAACTTCTGCCAGAACCCCGAGGTAAACCTTGGATCCCGATCCGATACAATGCTTTCCGGTACACCATGCAATCTTACAATTTCTCGTATGTACAGCTCTGCTAACTTCTCCATTGACATCTTTTGATTGATGGATAAAAAGTGGGCGCTTTTCGTCAACCGATCAACTATCACCCATATGGAGTCGTGACCCCTCGATGATCTAGGTAAGTGAGTTACAAAGTCCATCGAGATGCTGTCCCACTTCGAATGAGGAATATCAAGTTGTTGCAACATGCCACCTGGTCTTTGATGTTCAATCTTCGCCTTCTGACATACCAAACATGAAGCTACGAACTCTGCAACATCTTTCTTCATTCCACTCCACCAGAATGATTCCTTTAGGTCCTTATACATCTTAGTCATTCCCGGATGGATACTGAGACTACTTTTATGTCCTTCCTCAAATATCAACCTTCGCAGCTCTGTTGTTGCAGGCACACACACTCTTCCTCGAAACCGAAGAATACCATTCTGGCATAAAGCAAAGTCTTTGGCTTGATCAGTTCCTAACAACCCCACAATTCGTTGTAGCTCAAAATCAATTTCTTGTTCCGACTTCACTTGCTCCAAGAAACTACTTGTAATTATCAGATGACTACACCACATGTGATCCTGACCCAACCGAACACTGAGATTCATGTCCCTCAACTTCTCTATCAACTCTAACTCTTTGATCATCAGGGCTGACATCTGAACCCGCTTTCTACTTAAAGCATCTGCCACGACATTCGCCTTCCCCGGATGATAAAGCAACTCAAAGTCATAGTCCTTCAAATATTCCATCCACCTTCGTTGTCGCATGTTTAACTCTTTCTGATCAAACAGGTATTTCAGACTTTTATGGTCGCTGAAAACCTGAAACTTCGCTCCATACAAATAATGACGCCAAGTCTTCAGAGCAAACACTACAGCTGCCAACTCAATGTCATGTGTTGGATAATTCCGCTCGTGTATCTTCAATTGTTGTGAAGCATAAGCAACTGGTCTTCTATTTTGCATTAATACACAACCCAAACCTTGATACGATGCATCGCAGTATACCTCAAATGCCTTGTCTGTATCTGGAATAATTAGCACTGGGGCGGTGGTCAACCTCTGCTTCATATCTTTGAAACTTGCTTCGCACTGATCAGTCCAAACAAACGGTTGGTCCTTCCGCGTCAATTGAGTCAGAGGACCTACTATCTTGGAGAAATCCTTTACAAATCTCCGATAATAACCTGCTAGTCCAACAAAACTCCTTACCTCAGTCACCGATGTAGGATGTTCCCACTTCAACACAGCTTCAATCTTGGTTGGGTCGACTGATATTCCTTGACCAGATATCACATGACCAAGGAATTGAACGTCACTCAACCAAAACTCACATTTCGATAGCTTACCATACAACTGGTGCTCCCTAAGAATCTCCAATGCTATCCGCAGATGTTCAACATGTTCCTCTCGGTTCTTCGAGTAGATAAGAATATCGTCAATGAATACAACGACAAACTTATCCAAACAAGAACGAAAGATACGATTGATGTAATCCATGAATATAGCTGGAGCATTCGTCACACCGAAAGGCATTACAACATACTCGTAGTGCCCATAGCGTGACCGAAACGCCGTCTTCTGCACATCGTCTGGCTTGACAAGAATTTGATGATATCCTGATCGTAGATCAATCTTTGAAAACACACCAGCACCTTTTAACTGGTCTAACAGATCATCAATTCTCGGCAAAGGGTACTTGTTCTTGATAGTAACTTTATTAAGTTGTCGGTAATCCACACACAATCTTGAGCTTCCGTCTTTCTTTTTCACTAGCAACACCGGTGCACCCCAAGGAGACACACTTGGTCTGATGAATTTCTTCTCTAACAATTCTTCAATCTGCTTCTTCAATTCTGCTAACTCCGCTGGAGCCATACGATACGCAGCTACTGATACTGGCCTTGCACCTGGCATCAAATCTATTGAAAATTCCACTTCTCGACTCGGCGGCAAACCTGGTACCTCCTCAGGAAAAACATCCGCATGGTGGCAAGATTTGAGAAATATTCAAAGTGTTGGGTTTTGAGATTTGATTGTTGGAATGCTCTCTTTATATCACCAAATGGCTACACTAAAAATCTTCGTGCAAGAAATTTTTCATTTTGGTTTGTTTTCAAGCTAGCCAAGTTTGGTGGTGAGACTTGGCTAGGTCGGTACATGGTGGTAAGATTTGGGAAATTTTCAAAGTGTTGGTGTTTGAGATTTGATGGTTGGAATCCTCTCTTTATATCACCAAATGGCAACACTACAAATCTTGTTGCATGAAATTTTTCAATTTTGTTGGTTTTCAAGCTAGCCAAGTTTGGTGGTGAGACTTGGCTACGTCGGTGCATGATGACAAGATTTGGGAAATTTTCAACGTGTTGGTTTTTGAGATATGATGGTTGAAATGCTCTCTTTATATCACCAAATGGCTACACTAAAAATCTTGGTGCGAGAAATGTATCATTTTGGTTGGTTTTCAAGCTAGCGAAATTTGGGGTGAGACTTCGAAAGGTCGGTGCATGGTGGCAAGATTTGGGAAATTTTCAAATGGTTGATTTTTGAGATTTGATGGTTGGAATACTCTCTTTATATCACCAAATGGAAACACTAAAAATCTTGGTGCAAGAAATTTTTCATTTTGGTTGGTTTTCAACCTAGCCAAGTTTGGTGGTGAGACTTGACTAAGTCGGTGCATGGTAGCAAGATTTGGGAAATTTTCAAAGTGTTGGTGTTTGAGATTTGATGGTTGGAATGCTCTCTTTATATCACCAAATGGCTACACTACAATTCTTGATGCAAGAAATTTTTCAATTTTGTTTGTTTTCAAGCTAGCCAAGTTTGGTGGTGAGACTTGGCTAGGTCGGTGCATGGTGGTAAGATTTGGGAAATTTTCAAAGTGTTGGTGTTTGAGATTTGATGGTTGGAATGCTCTCTTTATATCACCAAATGGCTGCACAACAAATCTTGATGCAAGAAATTTTTCAATTTTGTTTGTTTTCAAGCTAGCCAAGTTTGGTGGTGAGACTTGGCTACGTCGGTGCATGATGACAAGATTTGGGAAATTTTCAACGTGTTGGTTTTTGAGATATGATGGTTGAAATGCTCTCTTTATATCACCAAATGGCTACACTAAAAATCTTGGTGCAAGAAATGTATCATTTTGGTTGGTTTTCAAGCTAGCCAAGTTTGGGGTGACACTTCGAATGGTCGGTACATGGTGGCAAGATTTGGGAAATTTTCAAATGGTTGATTTTTGAGATTTGATGGTTGGAATAATCTCATTATATCACCAAATGGATACACTAAAAATCTTGGTGCAAGAAATTTTTCATTTTGGTTGGTTTTCAACCTAGCCAAGTTTGGTGGTGAGACTTGACTAAGTCGGTGCATGGTAGCAAGATTTGGGAAATTTTCAAAGTGTTGGTTTTTTAGATTTGATGGGGGGAATGCTCTATTTATATCACCAAACGGCTACACTTAAAATCTTGGTGCAAGAATGTTTTCATTTTGGTTGGTTTTAAAGCTAGCCAAGGTTGGTGGTGAGATTTGGCTAGGTCGGTGCATGATGGGAAGATTTGGGAAATTCTCAAAGTGGTTGTTTTTTAGATTTGATGGTGGGAATGCTCGATTTATATTACCAAACGGCTACACTTTAAAACTTGGTGAAAGAAATTTTTCATTTTGGTTGGTTTTAAAGCTAGCCAAGTTTGGTGGTGAGACTTGGCTACGTCGGTACATGGTGGTAAGATTTCGGAAACTTTCAAAGTTTTGGTGTTTGAGATTTGATGGTTGGATTGCTCTCTTTATATCACCAAATGGCTACACTACAAATCTTGATGCAAGAAATTTTTCAATTTTTTTTGTTTTCAAGCTAGCCAAGTTTGGTGGTGAGACTTGGCTACGTCGGTGCATGATGACAAGATTTGGGAAATTTTCAACGTGTTGGTTTTTGAGATATGATGGTTGAAATGCTCTATTTATATCCCCAAATGGCTACACTAAAAATCTTGGTGCGAGAAATGCATCATTTTGGTTGGTTTTCAAGCTAGCCAAGTTTGGGGTGGGACTTCGAAAGGTCGTTAGATGGTGGCAAGATTTGGGAAATTTTCAAATGGTTGATTTTTGAGATTTGATGGTTGGAATACTCTCTTTATATCACCAAATGGATACACTAAAAATCTTGGTGCAAGAAAGTTTTCATTTTGGTTGGTTTTCAACCTAGCCAAGTTTGGTGGTTAGACTTGACTAAGTCGGTGCATGGTAGCAAGATTTGGGAAATTTTCAAAGTGTTGGTTTTTTAGATTTGATGGTTGGAATGCTCTATTTATATCACCAAACGGCTACACTTAAAATCTTGGTGCAAGAATGTTTTCATTTTGGTTGGTTTTCAAGATAGCCAAGGTTGGTGGTGAGATTTGGCTAGGTCGGTGCATGATGGCAAGATTTGGGAAATTCTCAAAGTGTTGGTTTTTTAGATTTGATGGTGGGAATGCTCGATTTATATTACCAAACGGCTACACTTTAAATCTTGGTGCAAGAAATTTTTCATTTTGGCTGGTTTTAAAGCTAGCCAAGTTTGGTGTGAGACTTGGCTAGGTCGGTACATGGTGGTAAGATTTGGGAAATTTTCAAAGTGTTGGTGTTTGAGATTTGATGGTTGGAATCCTCTCTTTATATCACCAAATGGCAACACTACAAATCTTGTTGCATGAAATTTTTCAATTTTGTTTGTTTTCAAGCTAGCCAAGTTTGGTGGTGAGACTTGGCTACGTCGGTGCATGGTGACAAGATTTGGGAAATTTTCAACGTGTTGGTTTTTGAGATATGATGGTTGAAATGCTCTATTTATATCACCAAATGGCTAAACTAAAAATCTTGGTGCGAGAAATGTATCATTTTGGTTGGTTTTCAAGATAGCCAAGTTTGGGGTGAGAATTCGAAAGGTCGGTACATGGTGGCAAGATTTGGGAAATTTTCAAATGGTTGATTTTTCAGATTTGATGGTTGGAATACTCTCTTTATATCACGAAATGGATACACTAAAAATCTTGGTGCAAGAAATTTTTCATTTTGGTTGGTTTTAAACCTAGCCAAGTTTGGTGGTTAGACTTGACTAAGTCGGTGCATGCTAGCAAGATTTGGGAAATTTTCAAAGTGTTGGGTTTTTAGATTTGATGGTTGGAATGCTCTATTTATATCACCAAACGGCTACACTTAAAATCTTGGTGCAAGAATGTTTTCATTTTTGTTGGTTTTCAAGCTAGCCAAGGTTGGTGGTGAGATTTCGCTAGGTCGGTGCATGATTGCAAGATTTGGGAAATTCTCAAAGTGTTGGTTTTTTAGATTTGATGGTGGGAATGCTCGATTTATATTACCAAACGGCTACACTTTAAATCTTGGTGCAAGAAATTTTTCATTTTGGTTGGTTTTAAAGCTAGCCAAGTTTGGTGGTTAGACTTGGCTAGGTCGGTACATGGTGGTAAGATTTGGGAAATTTTCAAAGTGTTGGTGTTTGAGATTTGATGGTTGGAATCCTCTCTTTATATCACCAAATGGCAACACTACAAATCTTGTTGCATGAAATTTTTCAATTTTTTTTTGTTTTCAAGCTAGCCAAGTTTCGTGGTGAGACTTGGCTACGTCGGTGCATGATGACAAGATTTGGGAAATTTTCAACGTGTTGGTTTTTGAGATATGATGGTTGAAATGCTCTATTTATATCACCAAATGGCTACACTTAAAATCTTGGTGCGAGAAATTTATCATTTTGGTTGGTTTTCAAGCTAGCCAAGTTTGGGGTGAGACTTCGAAAGGTCGGTACATGGTGGCAAGATTTGGGAAATTTTCAAATGGTTGATTTTTGAGATTTGATGGTTGGAATACTCTCTTTATATCACCAAATGGATACACTAAATATCTTGGTGCAAGAAATTTTTCATTTTGGTTTGTTTTAAACCTAGCCAAGTTTGGTGGTTAGACTTGACTAAGTCGGTGCATGGTAGCAAGATTTGGGAAATTTCCAAAGTGTTGGTTTTTTAGATTTGATGGTTGGAATGCTCTATTTATATCACCAAACGGCTACACTTAAAATCTTGGTGCAAGAATGTTTTCATTTTGGTTGGTTTTCAAGCTAGCCAAGGTTGGTAGTGAGATTTGGCTAGGTCGGTGCATGATGGCAAGATTTGGGAAATTCTCAAAGTGTTGGTTTTTGAGATATGATGGTTGAAATGCTCTCTTTATATCACAAAATGGCTACACTAAAAATCTTGGTGCGAGAAATGTATCATTTTGGTTGGTTTTCAAGCTAGCGAAATTTGGGGTGAGACTTCGAAAGGTCGGTGCATGGTGGCAAGATTTGGGAAATTTTCAAATGGTTGATTTTTGAGATTTGATGGTTGGAATACTCTCTTTATATCACCAAATGGATACACTAAAAATCTTGGTGCAAGAAATTTTTCATTTTGGTTGGTTTTCAAGCTAGCCAAGTTTGGTGGTGAGACTTGGCTAGGTCGGTGCATGGTGGTAAGATTTGGGAAATTTTCAAAGTAGTGTTTGAGATTTGATGGTTGGAATGCTCTCTATATATCACAAAATGGCTACACTAAAAATCTTGGTGCAAGAAATTTTTCATTTTTTTTGGTTTTCAAGCTAGCCATGTTTGGTGGTGAGACTTGGCTAGGTCGGTGCATGGTGGAAAGATTTGGGAAATTTTCAAAGTGTTGGTTTTTGGGAGTCGATGGTTGCAATGATCTCTTTATATCACACAATGGCTACACTAAAAATCTTGGTGCTAGAATTTTTTCAATTTTGTTTGTTTTAAAACTAGCCAAGTTTGGTGGTGAGACTTGGCTAGGTCGGTGCATGGTGACAAGATTTGGGAAATTTTCAAAGTGTTGGTTTTTGAGATTTGATGGTTGCAATGCATTCTCTATATCACTAAATGGCTACACTAAAAATCTTGTTGCATGAAATTTTTCATTTTTGTTGGTTTTCAAGCTAGCCATATTTGGTGATGAGACTTGGCTAGGTCGGTGCATGGTGGCAAGATTTGGGAAATTTTCAAAGTGTTAGTTTTTGAGATTTGATGGTTGGAATGCACTCTTTATATCACCAAATGGCTACACTAAAAATTATGGTGCAAGAAATTTTTCATTTTGGGTGGTTTTCAAACTAGCCAAGTTTGGTGGTGAGACTTGGCTCGGTCGGTGCATGGTGGAAAGATTTGGGAAATTTTCAAAGTGTTGGTGTTTCAGATTTGATGGTTGGAATGCTCTCTTTATATCACCAAATGGCTACACTAAAAATCTTGGTGCGAGAAATTTATCAGTTTGGTTGGTTTTCAAGCGACCCAAGTTTGGGGTGAGACTTGGCAAAGTTGGTGCATGGTGGCAAGATTTGGGAAATTTTGAAAGTGTTGATTTTTGAGATTTGATGGGTGGAATGCTCTCTTTAAATCAACAAATGGATACACTAAAAATCTTGGTGCAAGAAATTTTTCATTTTGGTTAGTTTTCAAGCTAGCCAAGTTGGTGGTGAGACTTGGCTAGGTCGGTGCATGGTGGCAAGATTTGGGAAATTTTCAAAGTGTTGGTGTTTGAGATTTGATGGTTGGAATCCTCTCTTTATATCAGCAAATGGCTACACCAAAAATCTTGGTGCGAGAAATTTATTATTTTGGTTTGTTTTCAAGCTAGCCAAGTTTGGGGTGAGACTTGGCAAGGTTGGTGCATGGTGGCAAGATTTGGGAAATTTTGAAAGTGTGGATTTTTGAGATTTGATGGGTGGAATACTCTCTTTATGTGACCAAATGGATACACTAATAATCTTGGTGCAAGAAATTTTTCATTTTGGTGGGTTTTCAAGCTAGCCAAGTTTGGTTGTGAGACTTGGCTAGGTCGGTGCATGGTGGCAAGATTTGGGAAATTTTCAAAGTGTTGGTTTTTTAGATTTGATGGTTGGAATCCTCTCTTTATATTACCAAACGGCTACACTTAAAATCTTGGTGCAAGAAATTTTTCACTTTGGTCTGTTTTCAAGCTAGCCAAGTTTGCTGGTGATACTTGGCTAGGTCGGTGCATGGTACCAAGATTTGGGAAATTTTCAAAGTGTTGGTGTTTGAGATTTGATGGTTGGAATGCTCTCTTTATATCACAAAATGGCTACACTAAAAATCTTGGTGCAAGAAATTTTTCATTTTTGTTGGTTTTCAAGCTAGCCATGTTTGGTGGTGAGACTTGGCTAGGTCGGTGCATGGTGGCAAGATTTGGGAAATTTTCAAAGTGGTTGTTTTCTAGATTTTATGGTTGCAATGCTCTCTTTATATCACACAATGGCTACACTAAAAATCTTGGTGCTAGAATTTTTTCAATTTTGTTTGTTTTAAAACTAGCGAAGTTTAGTGGTGAGACTTGGCTAGGTCGATGCATGGTGACAAGATTTGGGAAATTTTCAAAGTGTTGGTTTTTTAGATTTGATGGTTGCAATGCATTCTTTATATCACTAAATGGCTACACTAAAAATCTTGTTGCATGAAATTTTTCATTTTTGTTGGTTTTCAAGCTAGCCATATTTGGTGATGAAACTTGGCTAGGTCGGTGCATGGTGGCAAGATTTTGGAAATTTTCAAAGTGTTAGTTTTTGAGATTTGATGGTTGGAATGCACTCTTTATATCAGAAAATGGCTACACTAAAAATCTTGGTGCAAGAAATTTTTCATTTTGGTTGGTTTTCAAGCTAGCCAAGTTTGGGGTGAGACTTGGCTAGGTCGGTGCATGGTGGAAAGATTTGGGAAAATTTCAAAGTGTTGGTTTTTTAGATTTGATGGTTGGAATGCTCTATTTATATTACCAAACGGCTACACTTAAAATCTTGGTGCAAGAAATTTTTCATTTTGGTTGGTTTTCAAGCTAGCCAAGTTTGGTGGTGAGACTTGGCTAGGTCGGTGCGTGGTGGCAAGATTTCAGAAATTTTCAAAGTGTTGGTGTTTGAGAGTTTATGGTTGGAATGCTCTCTTTATATCACCAAATGGCTACACTAAAAATCTTGGTGCGAGAAATTTATCATTTTGGTTGGTTTTCAAGCTAGCCAAGTTTGGGGTGAGACTTGGCAAGGTTGGTGCATGGTGGCAAGATTTGGGAAATTTTGAAAGTGTTGATTTTTGAGATTTTATGGGTGGAATACTCTCTTTATGTGACCAAATGGATACACTAATAATCTTGGTGCAAGAAATTTTTCATTTTTGTTGGTTTTCAAGCTAGCCAAGTCTGCTTGTGAGACTTGGCTAGGTCGGTGCATGGTGGCAAGATTTGGGAAATTTTCAAAGTGTTGGTTTTTTAGATTTGATGGTTGGAATCCTCTCTTTATATTACCAAACAGCTACACTTAAAATCTTGGTGCAAGAAATTTTTCATTTTTGTTGGTTTCAAGCTAGCCATGTTTGGTGGTGACACTTGGCTAGGTCGGTGCATGGTGGCAAGATTTGGGAATTTTCAAAGTGTTGGTTTTTGAGATTTGATAGTTGCAATGCTCTCTTTATATCACCAAATGGCTACACTACAAATCTTGGTGCTAGAATTTTTTCAATTTTATTGGTTTTCAAACTAGCCAAGTTTGGTGATGAGACTTGGCTACGTCGGTGCATGATGACAAGATTTGGGAAATTTTCAATGTATTGGTTTTCAAGATATGATGGTTGAAGTGCTCTCTTTATATCACCAAATGGCTACACTAAAAATCTTGGTGCGAGAAATGTATCATTTTGGTTGGCTTTCAAGCTAGCCAAGTTTGGGGTGAGACCTGGAAAGGTCGGTGCATGGTGGCAAGATTTGGGAAATTTTCAAAGTTTTGATTTTTGAGATTTCATGGTTGGAATACTCTCTTTATATCACCAAATGGATACACTAAAAATCTTGGTGCAGGAAATTTTTCATTTTGGTTGGTTTTCAAGCTATCCAAGTTTGGTGGTGAGACTTGCCTAGGTCGGTGCATGGTGGCAAGATTTGGGAAATTTTCAAAGTGTTGGTTTTTTAGATTTGATGGTTGGAATGCTCTATTTATATTACCAAAAGGCTACACTTAAAATCTTGGTGTAAGAAATTTTTCATTTTGGTTTGTTTTCAAGCTAGCCAAGTTTGGTGGTGAGAGTTGGCTAGGTCGGTGCATGGTGCCAGGATTTGGGAAATTTTCAAAGTGTTGGTGTTTGAGATTTGATGGTTGGAATGCTCTCTTTATATCACCAAATGGCTACACTAAAAATCTTGGTCCAAGAAATTTTTCATTTTTGTTGGTTTTCAAGCTAGCCAAGTTTGGTGGTGAGACTTGGCTAGGTCGGTGCATCGTGGCAAGATTTGGGAAATTTTCAAAGTGTTTGTTTTTGAGATTTAATGGTTGCAATCCACTCTTTATATCACCAAATGGCTACACTAAAAATCTTGGTGCGAGAAATTTATCATTTTGGTTGGTTTTCAAGCTACCCAAGTTTGGGGTGAGACTTGGCAAGGTTGGTGCATGGTGGCAAGATTTGGGAAATTTTGAAAGTGTTGATTTTTAAGATTTGATGGGTGGAATACTATTTTTATATCACCAAATGGATACAATAAAAATCTTGGTGCAAGAAATTTTTCATTTTGGTTGGTTTTTAAGCGAGCCAAGTTTGGTGGTGAGACTTGGCTAGGTCGGTGCATGGTGGCAAGATTTGGGAAATTTTCAAAGTGTTGGTTTTTGAGATTTGATGGTTGGAATCCTCTCTTTATATCACCAAACGGCTACACTACAAATCTTGATGCAAGAAATTTTTCAATTTTGTTGGTTTTCAAGCTAGCCAAGTTTGGTGGTGAGACTTGGCTACGTCGGTGCATGATGACAAGATTTGGGAAATTTTCAATGTATTGGTTTTCAAGATATGATGGTTGAAGTGCTCTCTTTATATCACCAAATGGCTACACTAAAAATCTTGGTGCGAGAAATGTATCATTTTGGTTGGCTTTCAAGCTAGCCAAGTTTGGGGTGAGACCTGGAAAGGTCGGTGCATGGTGGCAAGATTTGGGAAATTTTCAAATTTTTGATTTTTGAGATTTCATGGTTGGAATACTCTCTTTATATCACCAAATGGATACACTAAAAATCTTGGTGCAGGAAATTTTTCATTTTGGTTGGTTTTCAAGCTATCCAAGTTGGTGGTGAGACTTGCCTAGGTCGGTGCATGGTGGCAAGATTTGGGAAATTTTCAAAGTGTTGGTTTTTTAGATTTGATGGTTGGAATGCTCTATTTATATTACCAAAAGGCTACACTTAAAATCTTGGTGTAAGAAATTTTTCATTTTGGTTTGTTTTCAAGCTAGCCAAGTTTGGTGGTGAGAGTTGGCTAGGTCGGTGCATGGTGCCAAGATTTGGGAAATTTTCAAAGTGTTGGTGTTTGAGATTTGATGGTTGGAATGCTCTCTTTATATCACCAAATGGCTACACTAAAAATCTTGGTGCTAGAAATTTTTCATTTTGGTTGGTTTTCAAGCTAGCCAAGTTTGGTGGTGAGACTTGGCTAGGTCGGTGCATCGTGGCAAGATTTGGGAAATTTTCAAAGTGTTTGTTTTTGAGATTTAATGGTTGCAATCCACTCTTTATAACACCAAATGGCTACACTAAAAATCTTGGTGCGAGAAATTTATCATTTTGGTTTGTTTTCAACCTAGCCAAGTTGGTGGTGAGACTTGGCTAGGTCGGTGCATGGTGGCAAGATTTGGGAAATTTTCAAAGTGTTGGTGTTTGAGATTTGATGGTTGGAATGCTCTCTTTATATCACCAAATGGCTACACTAAATATCTTAGTGCGAGAAATTTATCATTTTGGTTGGTTTTCAAGCTTCCCAAGTTTGGGGTGAGACTTGGCAAGGTTGGTGCATGGTGGCAAGATTTGGAAAATTTTGAAAGTGTTGATTTTTGAGATTTGATGGGTGGAATGCTCTCTTTAAATCACCAAATGGCTACACTAAAAATATTGGTGCAAGAAATTTTTCATTTTTGTTGGTTTTCAAGCTAGCCAAGTTGGTGGTGAGACTTGGCTAGGTCGGTGCATGGTGGCAAGATTTGTGAAATTTTCAAAGTGTTGGTTTTTTAGATTTGATGGTTGGAATGCTCTATTTATATTACCAAATGGCTACACTTAAAATCTTGGTGCAAGAAATTTTTCATTTTGGTTGGTTTTCAAGCTAGCCAAGTTTGGTGGTGAGACTTGGCTAGGTCGGTGTATGGTGGTAAGATTTGGGAAATTTTCAAAGTGTTGGTGTTTGAGATTTGATGGTTGGAATGCTCTCTTTATATCACCAAATGGCTACACTAAAAATCTTGGTGCAAGAAATTTTTCATTTTTGTTGGTTTTCAAGCTAGCCAAGTTTGGTGGTGAGACTTGGCTAGGTCGGTGCATGGTGGCAAGATTTGGGAAATTTTCAAAGTGTTGGTGTTTGAGATTTGATGGTTGGAATGCGCTCTCTATATCACCAAATCGCTACACTAAAAATCTTGGTGCGAGAAATTTATCATTTTGGTTGGTTTACAAGCTAGCCAAGTTGGTGGTGAGACTTGGCTAGGTCGGTGCATGGTGCCAAGATTTGGGAAATTTTCAAAGTGTTGGTGTTTGAGATTTGATGGTTGGAATGCTCTCTTTATATCACCAAATGGCTACACTAAAATCTTGGTGCAAGAAATTTTTCATTTTTGTTGGTTTTCAAGCTAGCCAAGTTTGGTGGTGAGACTTGGCTAGGTCGGTGCATCGGTGGCAAGATTTGGAAATTTTCAAAGTGTTTGTTTTTGAGATTTAATGGTTGGCAATGCCACTCTTTATATCACCAAATGGCTACACTAAAAATCTTGGTGCGAGAAATTTATCATTTTGGTTGGTTTTCAAGCTAGCCAAGTTGGTGGTGAGACTTGGCTAGGTCGGTGCATGGTGGCAAGATTTGGGAAATTTTCAAAGTGTTGGTGTTTGAGATTTGATGGTTGGAATGCTCTCTTTATATCACCAAATGGCTACACTAAAAATCTTGGTGCGAGAAATTTATCATTTTGGTTGGTTTTCAAGCTACCCAAGTTTGGGGTGAGACTTGGCAAGGTTGGTGCATGGTGGCAAGATTTGGAAAATTTTGAAAGTGTTGATTTTTGAGATTTGATGGTGGAATGCTCTCTTTAAATCACCAAATGGCTACACTAAAAATATTGGTGCAAGAAATTTTTCATTTTGTTGGTTTTCAAGCTAGCCAAGTTGGGTTGAGACTTGGCTAGGTCGGTGCATGGTGGCAAGATTTGGGAAATTTTCAAAGTGTTGGTTTTTTAGATTTGATGGTTGGAATGCTCTATTTATATTACCAAATGGCTACACTTAAAATCTTGGTGCAAGAAATTTTTCATTTTGGTTGGTTTTCAAGCTAGCCAAGTTTGGTGGTGAGACTTGGCTAGGTGGTGCATGGTGGTAAGATTTGGGAAATTTTCAAAGTGTTGGTGTTTGAGATTTGATGGTTGGAATGCTCTCTTTATATCACCAAATGGCTACACTAAAAATCTTGGTGCAAGAAATTTTTCATTTTTGTTGGTTTTCAAGCTAGCCAAGTTTGGTGGTGAGACTTGGCTAGGTCGGTGCATGGTGGCAAGATTTGGGAAATTTTCAAAGTGTTGGTGTTTGAGATTTGATGGTTGGAATGCGCTCTTTATATCACCAAATCGCTACACTAAAAATCTTGGTGCGAGAA
>CP144701.1:1896256-1898756 GCA_036885675.1 Vigna mungo
CATTCCCACAGCCGGGCCACTTTCCTAATCAACCATGGAGCGGCGCGATGACGCCCCATTGCCTGGGTATTATTCGGTCACAGGTGCGGGGAGCCCCCAAGGCACCACTCTCCATGGCCAGCCAAAGTGAGTCAAACTGGCGTGGAGAGCTGCTCCCCCCCTATATATTCGAAAAGGGCCGCTGCATGATCGCCTGCCTGGTCAGGGCTGAGCCAGGACTTTTCGGAAAAATGACCGATCGGTCATTTGGGAAGGCCCTCTCCCAACCCTTCCGGCCAAAGGCAAAAGATCCATCACAAATGTGGTGGAAGGTTTGATCTATGGTTGGAAGGGCGTGCGAGAGAACCACACTCACTTTAACCTGTCCGAGGGTCGACGAGTTCCATGACCGAATGTCATTCCCACATCCGGGCCACTTTCCTACTCATCCATTGCCTGGGAATGTCCATGCGCAAGTCGGGGGGGTTCCCAGGGCTCACCCCAACACGCCAGCAAAAGTGAGTCAAAGCTGGCGTGAGGAGCCACTCCCCCCCTATAAGGGGTTATTTTGCGAAAGGCAAATTTGTACAAGTAGATACACTTTTTGTGAGCAGACATAAGTCCATATCTCGAGCTACACAACGAATTTGGACGAGATTTTTTGCAGGGATCCTTACAAAAATGGTATCTCCTACCTCACCAAGTTTCATAATTTTTCTCCAAGTGGAAGTATTTTTTTTATTTTTTCCAAAACCCGAAAACCCGTAAAATCGGGAAAAATTGAAAAGTGCATCTAGAGGTCGAGTTTTGAGCTGATTTTTTGCAGTCCACTCCATAATAGCATAAGTAAGCTTCCCTCCAAATTTCATTCAATTTGCACACGGGGATTTTTTTTTATGACGTTTTTAGAAAACGGCTCAACTTCAAAATTTTCAAACTACTTCAAGATGGGTTGGTTTTGCAACCAAACCTTGACAGCACTAATTTGGGACCATTTGAAGTGTTTTCCAACCCATAAGTCTCAAAAATCATGACTCTGAAAATTTCACAAATTTTGACCCCAAGCACCATGCACCAAAAACTTAGCCAAGTCTCACCACCAAACTTGGCTAGCTTGAAAACCAACCAAAATGAAAAATTTCTTGCACCAAGATTTTGAGTGTAGCCATTTGGTCATATATAGAGTGCATTCCAACCATCAAATCTCAAAAACCAACACTTTGAAAATTTCCCAAATCTTGGCACCATGCACCGACCTAGCCAAGTCTCAACACCAAACTTGACTAGCTTGAAAACCAACCAAAATGAAAAATTTCTTGCACCAAGATTTTGAGTGTAGCCATTTGGTCATATATAGAGTGCATTCCAACCATCAAATATCAAAAACCAACACTTTGAAAATTTCCCAAATCTTGGCACCATGCACCGACCTAGCCAAGTCTCAACACCAAACTTGACTAGCTTGAAAACCAACCAAAATGAAAAATTTCTTGCACCAAGATTTTGAGTGTAGCCATTTGGTCATATATAGAGTGCATTCCAACCATCAAATCTCAAAAACCAACACTTTGAAATTTCCCAAATCTTGGCACCATGCACCGACCAAGCCAAGTCTCACCACCAAACTTGGCTAGCTTGAAAACCACCCAAAATGAAAAATTTCTTGCACCAAGATTTTTAGTGTAGTCATTTGGTGATATAAAGAGTGCATTCCAACCATCAAATCTCAAAAACAAACACTTTGAAAATTTCTCAAATCTTGGCACCATGCACCGATCAAGCCAAGTCTCACCACCAAACTTGGCTAGCTTGAAAACCACCCAAAATGAAAAATTTCTTGCACCAAGATTTTTAGTGTAGTCATTTGGTGATATAAAGAGTGCATTCCAACCATCAAATCTCAAAAACCAACACTTTGAAAATTTCCCAAATCTTGGCACCATGCACCGACCAAGCCAAGTCTCACCACCAAACTTGGCTAGCTTGAAAACCACCCAAAATGAAAAATTTCTTGCACCAAGATTTTTAGTGTAGTCATTTGGTGATATAAAGAGTGCATTCCAACCATCAAATCTCAAAAACCAACACTTTGAAAATTTCCCAAATCTTGGCACCATGCACCGACCAAGCCAAGTCTCACCACCAAACTTGGCTAGCTTGAAAACCACCCAAAATGAAAAATTTCTTGCACCAAGATTTTTAGTGTAGTCATTTGGTGATATAAAGAGTGCATTCCAACCATCAAATCTCAAAAACCAACACTTTGAAAATTTCCCAAATCTTGGCACCATGCACCGACCAAGCCAAGTCTCACCACCAAACTTGGTTAGCTTGAAAACCACCCAAAATGAAAAATTTCTTGCACCAAGATTTTTAGTGTAGTCATTTGGTGATATAAAGAGTGCATTCCAACCATCAAATCTCAAAAACCAACACTTTGAAAATTTCCCAAATCTTGGCACCATGCACCGACCAAGCCAAGTCTCACCACCAAACTTGGCTAGCTTGAAAACCACCCAAA
>CP144701.1:1918756-1921256 GCA_036885675.1 Vigna mungo
ACAGGTGCGGGGAGCCCCCAAGGCACCACTCTCCATGGCCAGCCAAAGTGAGTCAAACTGGCGTGGAGAGCTGCTCCCCCCCTATATATTCGAAAAGGGCCGCTGCATGATCGCCTGCCTGGTCAGGGCTGAGCCAGGACTTTTCGGAAAAATGACCGATCGGTCATTTGGGAAGGCCCTCTCCCAACCCTTCCGGCCAAAGGCAAAAGATCCATCACAAATGTGGTGGAAGGTTTGATCTATGGTTGGAAGGGCGTGCGAGAGAACCACACTCACTTTAACCTGTCCGAGGGTCGACGAGTTCCATGACCGAATGTCATTCCCACATCCGGGCCACTTTCCTACTCATCCATTGCCTGGGAATGTCCATGCGCAAGTCGGGGGGGTTCCCAGGGCTCACCCCAACACGCCAGCAAAAGTGAGTCAAAGCTGGCGTGAGGAGCCACTCCCCCCCTATAAGGGGTTATTTTGCGAAAGGCAAATTTGTACAAGTAGATACACTTTTTGTGAGCAGACATAAGTCCATATCTCGAGCTACACAACGAATTTGGACGAGATTTTTTGCAGGGATCCTTACAAAAATGGTATCTCCTACCTCACCAAGTTTCATAATTTTTCTCCAAGTGGAAGTATTTTTTTTATTTTTTCCAAAACCCGAAAACCCGTAAAATCGGGAAAAATTGAAAAGTGCATCTAGAGGTCGAGTTTTGAGCTGATTTTTTGCAGTCCACTCCATAATAGCATAAGTAAGCTTCCCTCCAAATTTCATTCAATTTGCACACGGGGATTTTTTTTTATGACGTTTTTAGAAAACGGCTCAACTTCAAAATTTTCAAACTACTTCAAGATGGGTTGGTTTTGCAACCAAACCTTGACAGCACTAATTTGGGACCATTTGAAGTGTTTTCCAACCCATAAGTCTCAAAAATCATGACTCTGAAAATTTCACAAATTTTGACCCCAAGCACCATGCACCAAAAACTTAGCCAAGTCTCACCACCAAACTTGGCTAGCTTGAAAACCAACCAAAATGAAAAATTTCTTGCACCAAGATTTTGAGTGTAGCCATTTGGTCATATATAGAGTGCATTCCAACCATCAAATCTCAAAAACCAACACTTTGAAAATTTCCCAAATCTTGGCACCATGCACCGACCTAGCCAAGTCTCAACACCAAACTTGACTAGCTTGAAAACCAACCAAAATGAAAAATTTCTTGCACCAAGATTTTGAGTGTAGCCATTTGGTCATATATAGAGTGCATTCCAACCATCAAATATCAAAAACCAACACTTTGAAAATTTCCCAAATCTTGGCACCATGCACCGACCTAGCCAAGTCTCAACACCAAACTTGACTAGCTTGAAAACCAACCAAAATGAAAAATTTCTTGCACCAAGATTTTGAGTGTAGCCATTTGGTCATATATAGAGTGCATTCCAACCATCAAATCTCAAAAACCAACACTTTGAAATTTCCCAAATCTTGGCACCATGCACCGACCAAGCCAAGTCTCACCACCAAACTTGGCTAGCTTGAAAACCACCCAAAATGAAAAATTTCTTGCACCAAGATTTTTAGTGTAGTCATTTGGTGATATAAAGAGTGCATTCCAACCATCAAATCTCAAAAACAAACACTTTGAAAATTTCTCAAATCTTGGCACCATGCACCGATCAAGCCAAGTCTCACCACCAAACTTGGCTAGCTTGAAAACCACCCAAAATGAAAAATTTCTTGCACCAAGATTTTTAGTGTAGTCATTTGGTGATATAAAGAGTGCATTCCAACCATCAAATCTCAAAAACCAACACTTTGAAAATTTCCCAAATCTTGGCACCATGCACCGACCAAGCCAAGTCTCACCACCAAACTTGGCTAGCTTGAAAACCACCCAAAATGAAAAATTTCTTGCACCAAGATTTTTAGTGTAGTCATTTGGTGATATAAAGAGTGCATTCCAACCATCAAATCTCAAAAACCAACACTTTGAAAATTTCCCAAATCTTGGCACCATGCACCGACCAAGCCAAGTCTCACCACCAAACTTGGCTAGCTTGAAAACCACCCAAAATGAAAAATTTCTTGCACCAAGATTTTTAGTGTAGTCATTTGGTGATATAAAGAGTGCATTCCAACCATCAAATCTCAAAAACCAACACTTTGAAAATTTCCCAAATCTTGGCACCATGCACCGACCAAGCCAAGTCTCACCACCAAACTTGGTTAGCTTGAAAACCACCCAAAATGAAAAATTTCTTGCACCAAGATTTTTAGTGTAGTCATTTGGTGATATAAAGAGTGCATTCCAACCATCAAATCTCAAAAACCAACACTTTGAAAATTTCCCAAATCTTGGCACCATGCACCGACCAAGCCAAGTCTCACCACCAAACTTGGCTAGCTTGAAAACCACCCAAAATGAAAAATTTCTTGCACCAAGATTTTTAGTGTAGTCATTTGGTGATATAAAGAGTGCATTCCAACCATCAAATCTCAA
>CP144701.1:1961256-1964875 GCA_036885675.1 Vigna mungo
CATTGGTCCGAAGGGCATGCGAGAGAACCACACTCACTTTGTCCTGTCTGGGGTCGAGAAGTTCCATGACCTGCTGTCATTCCCACAGCCGGGCCACTTTCCTAATCAACCATGGAGCGGCGCGATGACGCCCCATTGCCTGGGTATAATTCGGTCACAGGTGCGGGGAGCCCCCAAGGCACCACTCTCCATGGCCAGCCAAAGTGAGTCAAACTGGCGTGGAGAGCTGCTCCCCCCCTATATATTCGAAAAGGGCCGCTGCATGATCGCCTGCCTGGTCAGGGCTGAGCCAGGACTTTTCGGAAAAATGACCGATCGGTCATTTGGGAAGGCCCTCTCCCAACCCTTCCGGCCAAAGGCAAAAGATCCATCACAAATGTGGTGGAAGGTTTGATCTATGGTTGGAAGGGCGTGCGAGAGAACCACACTCACTTTAACCTGTCCGAGGGTCGACGAGTTCCATGACCGAATGTCATTCCCACATCCGGGCCACTTTCCTACTCATCCATTGCCTGGGAATGTCCATGCGCAAGTCGGGGGGGTTCCCAGGGCTCACCCCAACACGCCAGCAAAAGTGAGTCAAAGCTGGCGTGAGGAGCCACTCCCCCCCTATAAGGGGTTATTTTGCGAAAGGCAAATTTGTACAAGTAGATACACTTTTTGTGAGCAGACATAAGTCCATATCTCGAGCTACACAACGAATTTGGACGAGATTTTTTGCAGGATCCTTACAAAAATGGTATCTCCTACCTCACCAAGTTTCATAATTTTTCTCCAAGTGGAAGTATTTTTTTTATTTTTTCCAAAACCCGAAAACCCGTAAAATCGGGAAAAATTGAAAAGTGCATCTAGAGGTCGAGTTTTGAGCTGATTTTTTGCAGTCCACTCCATAATAGCATAAGTAAGCTTCCCTCCAAATTTCATTCAATTTGCACACGGGATTTTTTTTTATGACGTTTTTAGAAAACGGCTCAACTTCAAATTTTCAAACTACTTCAAGATGGGTTGGTTTGCAACCAAACCTTGACAGCACTAATTTGGGACCATTTGAAGTGTTTTCCAACCCATAAGTCTCAAAAATCATGACTCTGAAAATTTCACAAATTTTGACCCCAAGCACCATGCACCAAAAACTTAGCCAAGTCTCACCACCAAACTTGGCTAGCTTGAAAACCAACCAAAATGAAAAATTTCTTGCACCAAGATTTTGAGTGTAGCCATTTGGTCATATATAGAGTGCATTCCAACCATCAAATCTCAAAAACCAACACTTTGAAAATTTCCCAAATCTTGGCACCATGCACCGACCTAGCCAAGTCTCAACACCAAACTTGACTAGCTTGAAAACCAACCAAAATGAAAAATTTCTTGCACCAAGATTTTGAGTGTAGCCATTTGGTCATATATAGAGTGCATTCCAACCATCAAATATCAAAAACCAACACTTTGAAAATTTCCCAAATCTTGGCACCATGCACCGACCTAGCCAAGTCTCAACACCAAACTTGACTAGCTTGAAAACCAACCAAAATGAAAAATTTCTTGCACCAAGATTTTGAGTGTAGCCATTTGGTCATATATAGAGTGCATTCCAACCATCAAATCTCAAAAACCAACACTTTGAAATTTCCCAAATCTTGGCACCATGCACCGACCAAGCCAAGTCTCACCACCAAACTTGGCTAGCTTGAAAACCACCCAAAATGAAAAATTTCTTGCACCAAGATTTTTAGTGTAGTCATTTGGTGATATAAAGAGTGCATTCCAACCATCAAATCTCAAAAACAAACACTTTGAAATTTCTCAAATCTTGGCACCATGCACCGATCAAGCCAAGTCTCACCACCAAACTTGGCTAGCTTGAAAACCACCCAAAATGAAAAATTTCTTGCACCAAGATTTTTAGTGTAGTCATTTGGTGATATAAAGAGTGCATTCCAACCATCAAATCTCAAAAACCAACACTTTGAAAATTTCCCAAATCTTGGCACCATGCACCGACCAAGCCAAGTCTCCACCACCAAACTTGGCTAGCTTGAAAACCACCCAAAATGAAAAATTTCTTGCACCAAGATTTTTAGTGTAGTCATTTGGTGATATAAAGAGTGCATTCCAACCATCAAATCTCAAAAACCAACACTTTGAAAATTTCCCAAATCTTGGCACCATGCACCGACCAAGCCAAGTCTCACCACCAAACTTGGCTAGCTTGAAAACCACCCAAAATGAAAAATTTCTTGCACCAAGATTTTTAGTGTAAGTCATTTGGTGATATAAAGAGTGCATTCCAACCATCAAATCTCAAAAACCAACACTTTGAAAATTTCCCAAATCTTGGCACCATGCACCGACCAAGCCAAGTCTCACCACCAAACTTGGTTAGCTTGAAAACCACCCAAAATGAAAAATTTCTTGCACCAAGATTTTTAGTGTAGTCATTTGGTGATATAAAGAGTGCATTCCAACCATCAAATCTCAAAAACCAACACTTTGAAAATTTCCCAAATCTTGGCACCATGCACCGACCAAGCCAAGTCTCACCACCAAACTTGGCTAGCTTGAAAACCACCCAAAATGAAAATTTCTTGCACCAAGATTTTTAGTGTAGTCATTTGGTGATATAAAGAGTGCATTCCAACCATCAAATCTCAAAAACCAACACTTTGAAAATTTCCCAAATCTTGGCACCATGCACCGACCAAGCCAAGTCTCACCACCAAACTTGGTTAGCTTGAAAACCACCCAAAATGAAAAATTTCTTGCACCAAGATTTTTAGTGTAGTCATTTGGTGATATAAAGAGTGCATTCCAACCATCAAATCTCAAAAACCAACACTTTGAAAATTTCCCAAATCTTGGCACCATGCACCGACCAAGCCAAGTCTCACCACCAAACTTGGCTAGCTTGAAAACCACCCAAAATGAAAAATTTCTTGCACCAAGATTTTTAGTGTAGTCATTTGGTGATATAAAGAGTGCATTCCAACCATCAAATCTCAAAAACCAACACTTTGAAAATTTCCCAAATCTTGGCACCATGCACCGACCAAGCCAAGTCTCACCACCAAACTTGGCTAGCTTGAAAACCACCCAAAATGAAAAATTTCTTGCACCAAGATTTTTAGTGTAGCCATTTGGTCATATGAAGAGTGCATTCCAACCATCAAATCTCAAAAACCAACACTTTGAAATTTCCCAAATCTTGGCACCATGCACCGACCAAGCCAAGTCTCACCACCAAACTTGGCTAGCTTGAAAACCAACCAAAATGAAAAATTTCTTGCACCAAGATTTTTAGTGTAGCCATTTGGTGATATAAAGAGTGCATTCCAACCATCAAATCTCAAAAACCAACACTTTGAATTTCCCAAATCTTGGCACCATGCACCGACCAAGCCAAGTCTCACCACCAAACTTGGCTAGCTTGAAAACCAACCAAAATGAAAAATTTCTTGCACCAAGATTTTTAGTGTAGCCATTTGGTGATATAAAGAGTGCATTCCAACCATCAAATCTCAAAAACCAACACTTTGAAAATTTCCCAAATCTTGGCACAAGTATATAGCATTCCGCCATCGAGATATTATTAGCGCCTCCAAACCCAAATCATATAGTTTTT
>CP144701.1:1965375-2046205 GCA_036885675.1 Vigna mungo
CTAGCTATCCTCTGAAAAAACCCTTGAAAAAAAATATATGATCTCAGAAGCATGGAGGGGAATAAAACTTAAGCGACTTGCAACAAACAAAGGTAACCCAACCTTTGTGATTAAAGATCCCATGATAAGGTTCATATGGGTAAAACACAATCACTTGTTATTTCTGATAGCCTAATTGATTTTAAATCAAATATGTCCATTCTTATGATGGGGGTGTGTGTGAAAGTGTTAGAGATTGCATTATTGAGAGGTTAAACTTTGTAATTAAAACTCTATGGTGAAAGAATTTAGTTTAAAAGGTTTTAATGATCTTCATTCCCTTAGGGTGATTATGATTTGCAGCATACACTTAATGATTATCTATATGAGTGAAGTGAGACTATTTGCATGAGATCTTAGCATGATCTCTAGAACACTCATGAATATTGGGGCATGTGCATGACTTAGTAAACACAACACAACAATAACAAGAAGGATTGTGGGATGTATTGTGATTGATAAACCTCTAAGACTATTCAATGTCCTTGGTTCATATAGCTTGTTATACCAACTGCTGTGTGTTATTTCTCTATCTATGACTAGTTCATATAGTTCATCATACCAACTTTGATACATTACATTTATAAAACTCAGGAAAACTTTTTGTTTCTTTCTTTCAATTTTTCTTTCTTATCTTTGTAATATAGTAGAAGATTGTTATAAAATCTGTATGTGAATGTTGCCGAGTAAAACGCATCATCTATACTTTGAAACCAATTTGATTCCTATGAAACGCAAGGTTCTTCTGCAACCAAGGCATGAGATTTTCCCAAAGTTCCTTTTCTTTGTTGAAAATAGTTTTAGCCAGCAACTATGTGGTATCTTTCACAAATCTTGGACTTTGGGTTGATTTAGAAACTTATAAACAGAGTGCGATGCATTCTTCAAAACATATCATTCTCACATTCTCTATTTCTATTATTTTCTCTCCTCTCTTTCTTTCTAAGTTAAAATATTTTACTATTAGTATTCCTTGTTAGTTTTGATATTCTTATATATTTAGAAAAATTCTTATTCTGCACCAACAAATTACATATAAATTCTTAAAAACGATATCTATACTTATTAAAAAATAATCTTAATTTTATCTTATTTTTCCATAATACATTAAGTCAACCTTGCAAATTTCTCCTAATGAAGACATGATCCAAATGTTTTAACAAAGTTTATAAAAATTTATTTCAAACACACAACTCACCTCTCTTTCTTAATATTTTTTAACCAATACTTTGCAAATCGTTATTGAATTATTTTAACATATTTCATAATTTTTTTTACGAGAATTATCGTAACATATTTTCATAATCTTTTTACGAGAAGTGGTAGACACATCAATTGTGAGGTGAAATGTAAAACTCTCCAATTGTTTTGTTCTTTATTAAACTTGATCAACAAATCCTATAAATACATATAAGAAATTAAATAAATAAGTGATAAGTAAATACATTGTAAATATAAGTACACAAAATTAGGGTATACAAAATGCTAAGAACAAATTGCAGAACAAAGGATGACATGTACAATAAAATAGTCTACTTAAAAAAATACAAAACATACTGAAACTCTAATCTTATTAAAACAATGGAATCCAAAATTGTCAAATAGATGAAGAAAAACATAAACTTGAACGGATCAAAGCACTATCATCAAGATATGTAAAGATAAAGTAGCAAACCATATATCATGAAATTGGGAAAAATAATTATTTATGAAAAGTTGCAGAGCATGAGGAGAAGTATTTTTCCTGCTATCTTGAATTAAATTTATGGGCTGAATTTAGAAATATATTCTTAAATTATATCCATTTAAGAACTGACTGGATTGTCCAGTATGAGCCCACATCAGTCATATGTGGATATACATCGGCACAAGCTGATTAGAGTACTTTAATACTACTCCTAAACTCACGCAACCAAAAGCTGAATCATTCTGTGACATGTGAAGAAATAGGACATGTAGGTCTTGCAAGCAAAGTAACACTATCCTAAAAGTCGAAAACAACGGACAATTTTTTTTTTAAAATATTTTACATATTTCATTTTAATTTATAATAAATGTGTCAAAATATTTTTTTTTTCAAAGATAACTAGAATCCTCATGAGTAGGATCTCTGATGAAGAGGATAGATAATCATAGAAGAATCAGTGAACACAAAAAGAGAGGATAAGAGCAAACTAATTTCGTTGAAGTATTTATGAGCTTGAACTCCTAAACTTTAACAAGAACAAGAATTAATTTAATTTTAAAAATAAGTAATTTAAAAAGATTAAACTTTGTTACCCATTTACTTGTAATCTAATCATTAAAATAACTTTTCTTGTAAATTTGCCGACCAAATTCACACTAAAGTTTAGCAAGACTACCGAGGAAGAGAATATATATGCATGAGTTTTCAGACATGTTTCAGGAAGTAGAAAATTTCAGGTAGGCTTCCAAATGTCAACAAACAACATTACCGAGTGTTTATTTTAAGGCAGTTCATATTTATTTACAGGCTTCAAAACGATGAGAGAAGTCCAACACCGTTATCAACAGCGTTACCAACCTACCAAGATTCCAAGAGTCTAAGCTCTCTTGGTCACTATCACCATCATCAACAGCGTTACCAAACCTACCAAGATTCCTCCCAGGGCATATATATCATCAAAGAAACTTGTTTTAGTGTTCCCATCGGTCCATCTTCTCTTCTCAGAATCAGATGATGAGAATATTTCTCAAGGAAACCAGGCACCCTACACCTCCTTACCACTTCAATCACTCTATGCTTTAAATTCCGCAGACGATCACTGATATTGGAAAACACGTTTCGCGAGTGAGACTCGGATGATGCTTCCATTTTTTCAGGTGTTTCAACTACTTCAGAAGCACAACTTGATAACTTTTCCACTTCCTCAGTTTCCTCTGCTCCAAATTCAGCCACTGAAACACAATTCAATTAACATCTAAGCACTAAGAAAGGTTTATTTTTTAATGGCCTATCCTATCAAACTCCTAAGAGTGATATAGGGACAAAATTTTCACACCATTCCAAAAGTAATGGGACAAACATTAAAAACAAGGACAATGCCTGAGTCCAATTCCTTGGATACTTTTTTATGTTGTTTTCCAAGTAGAATTGAACTATTAGAATTCTACCTTCGTAGTTTATGCTAAATTTCAATGTACACCTTTATTATGTGAATAACTGAGTAAAACTCCAATTTTGGTTGGAGAAAAGTACTAAAAGCACTGAAGGAACGGTTCAGTTTTAATTTTGAAATAAAAAAAAATAAAAAAGTCTGAGTTTTCAGTTTTTAGAACGATCTATCCTACAGAACAAAGACCCGTTAACTAGGGAAATAGGATTACCTGTTAGTTGTGCTTGTAAGAGCCTGACAGTAGGATTTTTCATGACTGCATTCCATACATTTGGATCACAAGCAAGTGAAGCCACAGCAGCCTGGTTGAAACCAAAGACAAGTGAATTCTATCAATTAATTCAATAAATGAACCTAAACCTTCATTTAATAGCCTTTTAGATATCATACACAAAACGAGATTGCTAAAGAGACCGTAATTTTGACTCACCATCAGTTTACCTGAACCTCACGACTTGAGCTAAGCAAATGAAAAGCCCGAATTGCATTCTCTGGCGCTGAAGGATTTGAAATTGTGTCATAAAGTGTAGGAGACAGAGCAGAGACTTCACAACCAGGAGATGAATAAGAAGAAGAATCGGGAGAAAAATATACTCTGAAAAAAACAAAACATAAGATCCCACAGAGATAAGTATCACTAGATCTAATATCCCACAACATATGTGTCTACGTGAACAAGAAAACCATCCTCCAACCCGAAAAGCAGCATGATCCAAAAGACAAAACTAATAACCATGGTCCCATGATAGCATCTTGACCCAAAAAAGGGAATTTACACAGTATAACTTCATCAAGCAATAATTTCTTCAAGACCAAAGTAAAATACTGGGAGTGAACTTGATGACAGACACAGAACAAGAACATGTTTGGATAACTGTTGAACCCATTCCAAAACTACATTCAGAAAAAAACATATATAAAGTATTATTCTTCAAAAATGTGTTCAGTCAATCAAAATGGTTATCCAAACACGCACCAGGTTTAACAGCACCAAATTTACTGAGACAATAATCATATATCAAGAAACAAGGATAAAATACGTTGAAGGAAAGAGTTTAAAAACGGAATAATAGGCAAGGTTAACAAAGGCAACAGATTTCATCCCTAGTATTAACAAGAACAATCAATGAGATAAGATGCAAGTACTTCCTAGCATTTATACTATTATTATCCTCAAACTTATTTTACAAAGGTGAATAAGAGCAAGAGCCGAAGAAGGTATCATTTTCAATAAGATGTGGGTTTCCATATTTAGAAGAAAAAAAATGATTTACTTAGAGAATTTAATTGCAATCCTCCTAATGTGTCGTTTAAACTATCAACATGAAAAGATTAAAAATTTCAACTTTCACTGATTCTGAGCCCAAACCCAAACGAAACACAGTTAAGAAGAAAAGATCCTTACAGTAACCATAAAAATGAAACCTTTAGAAAAGCTAAGCAGAGTTAGAAAGTAAAACCAAAACAAAGACTTCAAAACAGAGATTGAAACCACAAATACACAAAAAATAACAAAATAAAATAAATTTATATTGCAACAATCATCATCTATTGAAAAAAAATATTTTACTGATCAATCGCGTCCTTCAAGTCTGTAGTCGCTTCCTTAGCTTCCTCGAAAGTGGGGGCAGAACCAAACACCACCCTCGGCACAACCAAACCGCCGTCGTCGGCAAAGTCCCACTCGTCCCACGATGCCGCCGTGTGCACCGGGACAACCTCAGCAGCCTTCGCTCCCTGCGACGACACGCCAGCTACCGACAAGGGTGGCGACGCGTTGCGAACCGATTGCTCGGTCGGGAGCGCCACCGGAAAGCCATGAAGACCCGACTTGGAGACGCCAATGCCGGCAATCTTCGCCGCCGTCCTCATAACTCCTCCGCCACCCATTTGAGCAATAAGTGAAGTGAGAGTAGCACGAGAAAGGAATAATCTAATTCTCATACGTTGTGATCACTTTTAAATAGGAGAATTTGTTAAAATCCTTTTAAATATTCTACGCGGTACACATTCCTAAAAGATCAGCACAACATTTTTTTTATTATCGCCTTATCTTATTTTAAATAGAAGACGTTTAGTATTTCTATTAATTTTATATACTTTTTAAATAAAATATGTGTTTTATTTTTCATGATGTGTGTAATTTATGATTTAAATGAAAATAAATAAGGGAGCAATATAGGATATAAATTTGAGTAAAAAGGGGGAAATAATTGTAGTAGGAAATAGTAAAAACTTAGTAAATGATTATTTTATTTTTTATTTTACTATTGTATATATGTTAGATAGTTGTAAGATTTAAAATACTATAATTTTAAAATATAAGTATGAATAAATTGGATATTAATATTTGTTATAAATATCCGTGGAAGCACTTCATTTATTTATTTTGTAATGAGTTTATTATTTCTTTTACAAAAAGTAATAAATAAAAATATCACGAACTAATACATTTGATTATACACTTTGATAACTAAATATTGTTTAACTACAAAATATAGTAAGAATTATTGATGTCAGGTAGCTAAAAAAGTTAATCAGTTAAACGACAATAATTAGAAATTGTAAAAATAATAAGAGAACAGTGGAGGATTACGGAATTATAAATTATTATGATTCTTCTTAACTTTAAAATTATTTATTGATTTTATTCATCTTTTACTTTCATAAAATATTTTTATCGGATATATTTAGTTAACGTACACCGGATCTCAATACAATTAAGCACGCTGCAAAAACAATCATAATTATTGTTTTGGTAGTGGATTCGGTACACTCACCTATACATTTATTTCTCAGTCTTATAAGCCGTCCGGTCACCTACACCTTCTCTCCAACCTTCAGTCCGTCCGTCAAAAACAATCATAATTATTGTTTTGGTAGTGGATTCGGTACACTCACCTATACATTTATTTCTCAGTCTTATAAGCCGTCCGGTCACCTACACCTTCTCTCCAACCTTCAGTCCGTCCGTCTCTAGCGTCTTTCTTCTAGTAGCGGCCGGTCGCCTACCTGCCAAAGATACTCCGACGCTCAAGTTAGAATTAAGTCTGTTCGGTTACTCGGTTCTTGGTATTAAATGCAATTCAATTCAAGTCACCTACCTCTTACTGTTGACCTCTATATATAGTGTCAATTTTGAGCCCGAGGTTAAGGCTTTTTTAATCAAAGCCCAATAACACTTTAATCAGGACCCAAAAGCTGTTAAACTCCTATTAAAATTAACTTACCTCAGAATCTCTCGGACGTGGCCGGTCGGCCATTTCGATCTTCGACTATTCTTGATGCCGGCCGACCACAGATCGGCCTGTTGCCCAGTATTTCTTCCGGTCAGCCTATGGCCGGGCCGGGTGACCAGTACAATTATTATTTTGAAATTGAACAAATGTGACTCATAAATTAAATAGTATATTGATTAATTAAATTTTAAAATTCATAAATATAAGTTTGAGATAAAAAGATAAGTGATGGCATTTAATATACATTAATTATTAAAATTGTCGAATTTTTACTAACTTCTCCTACGAGTTATGAAGCATTAGCCACACCAAAACCCTACAGCCCAGCAAGCTGAAATGCTAGCTAACAGAAAAAGTACCACTCGCCTAGAATTAAATTATATTTTATTAGGTTAAATTTAATTAAAATTAATTTTTAATTTATATTTAATTTATATTATATTATATTATATTATATTATATTATATATATATATATATATTGTAATTTTATTTAAATTTTATTTTAAAATGTATAAAATACTGTTTTTTATTTTTAGCGGGTACCCGCGGGTATTTTTTAAACGAGTATCCGGCAAGTAGCGGGTCGGGTGGCAGGTATATTTTTATCCGGCGGGTCGGGTTGCGGGTAGGTACTATCCGTGTCTGACCCGACCCGTTGCCATCCCTAGGTGGAGGCATTTCTAGGGCTCAAGGGTCCATCTTTCTTCATCATCATCATTCAATCCATCCTTTGGTTCTAGAATGTATAGGAGTAGCTAAACTCCATTTCATTGGGGTTGAATGTAATGTATCTAAACTCTTTGTAATATATATATATATATATATATATATATATATATATATATATATATATATATATATATATATATATATATATATATGCCTTTTTGTTTGTGTCTAATCATTGAGAAGTATTTTTGAACCTAGACCAGAATAGAACAACTAAGAGGCTTAGTTCTAGATATAAACTAAGGTTCTTGGTCATTCTTAACATCTTTTCTTAATGCAAATCTTATGTTTGAATATCTGAGAGATTAATATTTCTTATGTAAAGATTTAGGGTTTGCTTTTAAGGAATTAGGTAAGTTTACATTTAATGTAAATGTTTGAAGATGTTAGAATCATATTATGTGGTGAAGTGATTAGAGTTTGGGTCATGAAATCCAACCCTAATGAGTATTTACCCATATCACTTTATAATCATTAGTTTCAGTTAGTGTCTTTAGTTTACAATACTCTTGAACAAATCATCTATTGAAATCATCATTTAAATTAGTAAGTAGTCATAATTACCTAAACAATTGCAAACCCTTTAGGACACGATATTTGGACTTACTATTTATATTACTTGAACGATTTGGTATGCTTGCCAAAGAGTTAACAACGTACGAGTATGTGATTCGCTTATGCTAGAGTAGAGACCTGTGCGATTAGGTTGAACGGTCATATATAGTTGGATAATATATTGATGGTAACGCCACTAACTTGTGAGTTTGCAAAGGGAATAAGTGGGTATTCCATGGGAATGAGGGTTTTCCTTTGAACTTCTTCCCATGTATTCATGCCTTTTCAACGATATACTCATAAGAATACTGTGCAAAGAGTTTCAAATGGGTGTATTACGCCAACTGAACATTGTGCCTACCTAGTTACACCCGGGTGTGCATTCAGGCCTTTAAGATCTTATGATCGACACTAGATTTGACCCCAATGTCAGCCCTATTCCTATGTCATCTTTTCACCTGGCCGAACATTAAGAAAGGGTTGATGTATGTCGTAGTCGAGAAGGAGAATGATTGTTCTCTTTATATGTAACATCCTACAAGGGGTTCAAGACTGGATACTTCAAGGTTGGAATAAAGGAAGTCAATATGAAATACTTGTTTAATGTTGACAATCGACCTGAATTTCCTTTGTATTGGACCTAAGATCTTAAGTGAATGTCTTCCTAGCTCATATCCTTAATGAAATTGGAAGAACTGTCAAAACTAACGGTTATTAATATGCTTCTCTACTGTCTCTAATCTAGGAGAATTTTACAATGTTTTTGGCATTCAACCCTCTGCGATGACATTTTTGGTAAACTGACTTCCTTATTTAGTTTTAATAATTGTTTGGTGTTAACTTGCTAAACATTTTTGTTATTTTTCAAAGCTTACGACTCCCAACAATCCATAAAAGGTTGACTGGTTTTGCAAGTTAGCGACCCAACGTTTGGTTCTAAGGAGTAAATCGAGTACGCTTGGTGCCAATTCATCAAGTCCTCATACACTTGAACGACCAACCCGTGATGTTATTGAAGTAGAGTGGATAGGGCAGCCCATCCTTCAACCTGCTCCTTTGACCACTATCTTTCCTCTTGATCAACCTGCTGATAGAAAGAAGGATAAGGGAAAAAGGAAGTCCCATCGGTAAAGGGAGAAAGCATCTTCCTCTAAATCACATAAAAAAGTCCTTAAGCAGAAGGAGGAACACCACCTTTGGAGGTGGCATCTCAGGCACCGAGTTGCATTTGGGTGCAAAGGTCTCGTTCAACTTGAGCGAGGCTGAAAAGGATAGGTTGAAGGGTATCACCGAAGAAAGTGGTAGATTCCTTTGCTTAGCTCAACATGCAGGCAGTGTTGTTGAGCACCAAGGTTGCCATTGGGGTTATAGGGTGGAGGTCAAGCGATTGGAGAAAGATCTATTTGTTTCTCAACTAGACTTGGATCAAACTTTAAATGTTATTATTGACATGAACGCTGAACTGAAGGCATCCATTGTCGCACACACCAACTGTCAGTAAAACCAAGAGGACTTGGAAGCTCGCCTAGTAGAGTCCATGGTACTGAGAAGCATTTGGTTGAGGCAAATACTCACCTTCATTGTCAAGTAGACAACATTATGCTAGATCGTTATAAGGATAAGGAGGCAATGGATTATTTAACTAAGCAAAATACAACTCTCTCGATTGAACAAGAGGAAATTGGTCAAGTTGTTATTGACCGACATGAGGCCAAATTCAAGAAGGCCCTCGCTCAGGCGATGCATTTCTACAATGTTACCTAGGACAGAGGCAAATTCAATGTCATGAAGAATTTCTATGAAGGGAAGTTGATAAACCTTCATGAGATGTAGGTCGATGGGGGTGATGATCATGTTGCTGACACTACTGCTGTTGTAAAACACACCACTAGTTCTTAGGATGTTTAATTTAGTTTAGGCTCATTTGAGCTTTTACTTTTTTGTAAAAAGTATAGGCTATCTTCATTTGGACAAGTTTTTGTAGAAACCATACTTTTAGGCAATGAAAATCATATTTTATCTCGATTAGTTTTATTTCTATTTTAGCTTAACTATCTTTAACGTTGTAATGTTAGCAATATTGATTAGTTGTTTTCACGTAATGTAATTTTAATTTAATCCATCTGTTGGAGTCTAAGTGAAGTTGTACTCATTATGAATGAATTATTCAATAAGGTCTTTGCCAAAAAAATTTCTTAATCGTTTTTGTTGATTGTAATGTGTGGCAGGGGTTTTTATAACTTGCCCTTAACCACTTGTTTAATTTATCGATAATGAAGTGTTAGGTAGGGTTTAGTTGCCTGAACTCTTCCTTGACAATAGTTGTTAATATGATACACCGTATGAGTTCTTTTTGAACTTGTCCTTAACAATTAAATTTTTCACGATCAAATCGTTCAGTAGGGGTTTTGTTGCCGTAACTCTTCCTTAACTTAGAGTTGTTAATATCATATGTGGTAGGAGTTCTTGGAACTTGTCCTTAATTGTTGAGTCAGAATGCTCGATTATATAGAAACTACAATTGCTTGTCTTGAAAATATGATTTTACTGCTTTGGTTGCCTTGTTAAAACCTCCTCAACCAAAATTCTCCTTAGGGAAAAATATTAGTGGTAGGAAAAAGTACACCGATCAAAGTGTACAAAGTTTAACTAAAATAAAGCTTAAGATGAGACACGTTCCAAGTATTAGGCACACTCTTTCCATTTGGATGCTGCAAATGGTATCTTTCATTCTTTAAATTTTCCACTATCTTGAAGGGTCTTTCCTAATTCGATGCAAGCTTGCCATATGTGAGTTTCTTTCAAACTTCATTCGTTTTTTTCCAAACTTGGTCTCCTTTATTGGAGCTTATCAATTTGACTTTACTATTATATCTTTGAGCGACCATGCTCCTACATGCTTCTGTTTGAATGGTTAATGTTTTTCTTCGTTTGTTTATTCGTTTATACTATCCAATTCTATTCTTAACTATTTCCTAAGAGAAGGTTCATTAATCTCTACTTACGTGTTTCTGTCGTAAGTTAGATTTAAATAAAATGTTATCCATAAACTCATTATTTTTATTTTTATCAAACTAAAAGAGGTAACTCTGAGTTGCATCTTATAAGTCTTTTATACAATATTTTTAAATATAAAAAAAATTATTATATATTTTTTTCATAACTAATGTATTTAATTATGATCTAGTTATCATAAATATAATTTAAGTAATTACATTTAATAATATTTTAATTTTATTCTTTTAGTTCAATATCAATTTAATGATATTAAAAATTCCTTTTAACACTATGAGTAACTAATTTTGTTCTTTGAATTTTAGTAAAGAAAATATGATATGATTAGTTTAAAATTTTAACTTCAATATTTTATTCATCATGTTTTTAATAATTTTTGAACTTATTTCGGTTGTATGAATCGAGCCTTCTCTTCCACTGGTTGTCTTCAAATTCAATTCCTATTTGTCAACATTGTCACGAGTATCTCTCAAAGGTCTTTTGTTATCAAAGTTAGTTGAGTTCAAATAACAAGAACAATAATACATAATTAATCAGTTGCCTACCACCTTATCTCGAACCTTTATTGATAAACTTTGTAATGGACTTGTAATTATGGTCAAATATAACTAACCTTGATTAAGCCTTTATCCAAAATGATTTGAATTAACCAACTTAATCTTAACTATTCACTCATTGTGATACCTTAACTGTATAGTTTGTTGCAAGAAATTTATCTGAACTTAAAGTTGACTGATCAACTAATTATTGATCAATCCAAATATATTATATAGTTGGGTTAAATATGTTTTTAGTCTCTATACTATCAAGCGATTTTGGTTTTAGTCCCTCTTTCAAAGTAAGGTACATTTTAGTTCTCCTTCTTAAGGAAACTTTGATTTTAGTCCTCCAAAACTAATACTGTTAAAAACCAGCTGACGTGGCTAATGGTAGTCTGTCATTTTTTTCGCTGGTCAATCTTTCGCTTCTTACCCTCCTCTCTCTCTCCCTTCGACTCTACCACAGAGAAACCCCCATGCGCAACCACCTCCACCACCCTCACTTCCATGGCCAACATAAAAGCACCAACCTTTATTTGCGTGCCTCCACCATCATCATCCTCGTCAGAGCGAAAGCAATCGCGCGAAGAAGACAACGCAGTTCACACCACCTAAATCGCCAACGTCCATGGCAGCCACCACACGCAACACAACAACGCCACCGATCCTTTTCTTCTTCCCATCTTGCATCTACAGTAAACAGATCCAGAGTACCTGTCATCCCCTTCGCATTAAAGGGCAATCAGAAATAGCCACCAACGCTACGCCTTCAATTTCGAAACCTGCAAGAACCCTAACCCAGATCGAAAGGGTTACTACCATTGAGAAATCCCAATCGCGATTCCTTCGTCTTCCGCCACCAATCGTGATTCAATCTCCACTGTCTTCACAACCTGAAACGCAGAAAGACCAAAAATAGTAGAGAAACCCAGTTCGCCTTGCCCAAAATGTGATTTCCTTACAGAAATTGGAGCTTCCCAAATCCCAAGCAGCGGAGGTGGCGGCGGGGGAGGAGGTAAATTTCTCGCGAGAGAATTTTGGTCCCTTGAAGGAACATGTCATTCTTCCCTTGGAGTGACCTACTACTGTTTTCAATATAGTAGTTCTCGTTTGCAGTAATCTCAACGTTATCAATTTTAACACCGTTAAATGGATAGGACTTCAATCATACAATTTTGAAAACTTTGGAACCTAATTTATACATTTTTAAATCCGGGTACTAAATTGGAAAAACCCACTTAACATAGAGACCAAGTAAGCATTTAAACCTATATGAAGATAAAACGAAATCTAGTATATTCTCTAACAAAACCCTTAGGAAGATATACGATCTCAGTAACATCGACGATAATGAGACTTAAGCAACTTGCAAACAAACAAGTGATGGTAACCCAACCTTTTTTATTGAAGATCCCATAAATAAGTTTCATACCAGAATCTAGCTATCCTCTGAAAAAACCCTTGGAAAAAAAATATATGATCTCAGAAGCATGGAGGGGAATAAAACTTAAGCGACTTGCAAACAAACAAAGGTAACCCAACCTTTGTGATTAAAGATCCCATGAATAAGGTTCATATGGGTAAAAACAAATCACTTGTTATTTCTGATAGCACTAATTGATTTTAAATCAAATATGTCCATTCTTATGATGGGGGTGTGTGTGAAAGTGTTAGAGATTGCATTATTGAGAGGTTAAACTTTGTAATTAAAACTCTATGGTGAAAGAATTTTAGTTTAAAAGGTTTTAATGATCTTCATATCCCTTAGGGTGATGTATGATTTGCAGCATACACTTAATGAAATTATCTATATGAATGTCAAGTGAGACTATTTGCATGAGATCTTAGCATGATCTCTAGAACACTCATGAATATTGGGCATGTGCATGACTTAGTAAACACAACACAACAATAACAAGAAGGATTGTGGGGATGTATTGTGATTGATAAACCTCTAAGACATATTCAATGTCCTTGGTTCATATAGCTTGTTATACCAACTGCTGTGTGTTAAGTTTCTCTATCTATGACTAGTTCATATAGTTCATCATACCAACTTTGATACATTACATTTTATAAAACTCAGGAAAACTTTTTGTTTCTTTCTTTCAATTTTTCTTTCTTATCTTTTGTAATATGTAGAAGATTGTTATAAAATCTGTATGTGAATGTTGCCGAGTAAAACGCATCATCTATACTTTGAAACAATTTGATTCCTATGAAACGCAAGGTTCTTCTGCAAACCAAGGCATGAGATTTTCCCAAAGTTCCTTTTCTTTGTTGAAAATAGTTTTAGCCAGCAACTTATGTGGTATTCTTTCACAAATCTTGGACTTTGGGTTGATTTAGAAACTTTATAAACAGAGTGCGATGCATTCTTCAAAACATATCATTCTCACATTCTCTTATTTCTATTATTTTCTCTCCTCTCTTTTCTTTCTAAGTTAAATATTTTACTATTAGTATTCCTTGTTAGTTTTGATATTCTTATATATTTAGAAAAATTCTTATTCATGCACAACAAATTACATATAAATTCTTAAAAACGATAAATCTATACTTATTAAAAAAATAATCTTAATTTTATCTTATTTTTCCAATAATACATTAAAGTCAACCTTGCAAATTTCTCCTAATGAAGACATGATCCAAATGTTTAAAATACAAAGTTTATAAAAATTTATTTCAAACACACAACTCACCTCTCTTTCTTAATATTTTTTACCAATACTTTGCAAATCGTTATTGAATTATTTTAACATATTTTCATAATTTTTTTTACGAGAATTATCGTAACATATTTTCATAATCTTTTTTACGAGAAGTGGTAGACACATCAATTGTGAGGTGAAATGTAAAACTCTCCAGATTGTTTGTTTCTTTATTAAACTTGATCAACAAATCCTATAAATACATATAAGAAATTAAATAAATAAGTGATAAGTAAATACATTGTAAATAAATAAGTACACAAAATTAGGGTATACAAAATGCTAAGAACAAATTGCAGAACAAAAGGATGATAGCATGTACAATAAAATAGTCTACTTAAAAAAATACAAAACATACTGAAACTCTAATCTTATTAAAACAATGGAATCCAAAATTGTCAAATAGATGAAGAAAAAAACATAAACTTGAACGGATCAAAGCACTATCATCAAGATATGTAAAGATAAAGTAGCAAACCATATATCATGAAATTGGGAAAAATAATTATTTATGAAAAGTTGCAGAGCATGAGGAGAAGTATTTTTCCTGCTATCTTGAATTAAATTTATGGGCTGAATTTAGAAATATATTCTTAAATTATATCCATTTAAGAACTGGACTGGATTGTCCAGTATGAGCCCACATCAGTCATATGTGGATATACATCGGCACAAGCTGAATTTAGAGTACTTTAATACTACTCCTAAACTCACGCAACCAAAAGCTGAATCATTCTGTGACATGTGAAGAAATAGGACATGTAGGTCTTGCAAGCAAAGTAACACTATCCTAAAAAGTCGAAAACAACGGACAATTTTTTTTTTAAAATATTTTACATATTTCATTTTAATTTATAATAAATGTGTCAAAATATTTTTTTTTTCAAAGATAACTAGAATCCTCATGAGTAGGATCTCTGATGAAGAGGATAGATAATTCATAGAAGAATCAGTGAACACAAAAAAGAGGAGGATAAGAGCAAACTAATTTCGTTGAAGTATTTATGAGCTTGAACTCCTAAACTTTAACAAGAACAAGAATTATATTTAATTTTAAAAATAAGTAATTTAAAAAGATTAAACTTTGTTACCCATTTACTTGTAATCTAATCATTAAAATAACTTTTCTTGTAAATTTGCCGACCAAATTCACACTAAAGTTTAGCAAGACTACCGAGGAAGAGAATATATATGCATGAGTTTTCAGACATGTTTCAGGAAGTAGAAAATTTCAGGTAGGCTTCCAAATGTCAACAAAAACAACATTACCGAGTGTTTATTTTAAGGCAGTTCATATTTATTTACAGGCTTCAAAACGATGAGAGAAGTCCACACACCGTTATCAACAGCGTTACCAAACCTACCAAGATTCCAAGAGTCTAAGCTCTCTTGGTCACTATCACCATCATCAACAGCGTTACCAAACCTACCAAGATTCCTCCCAGGGCATATATATCATCAAAGAAACTTGTTTTAGTGTTCCCATCGGCATCCATCTTCTCTTTCTCAGAATCAGATGATGAGAATATGTTCTCAAGGAAACCAGGCACCCTACACCTCCTTACCACTTCAATCACTCTATGCTTTAAATTCCGCAGACGATCACTGATATTGGAAAACACGTTTCGCGAGTGAGACTCGGATGATGCTTCCATTTTTTCAGGTGTTTCAACTACTTCAGAAGCACAACTTGATAACTTTTCCACTTCCTCAGTTTCCTCTGCTCCAAATTCAGCCACTGAAACACAATTCAATTAACATCTAAGCACTAAGAAAGGTTTATTTTTTAATGGCCTATCCTATCAAACTCCTAAGAGTGATATAGGGACAAAATTTTCACACCATTCCAAAAGTAATGGGACAAACATTAAAAACAAGGACAATGCCTGAGTCCAATTCCTTGGATACTTTTTTATGTTGTTTTCCAAGTAGAATTGAACTATTAGAATTCTACCTTCGTAGTTTATGCTAAATTTCAATGTACACCTTTATTATGTGAATAACTGAGTAAAACTCCAATTTTGGTTGGAGAAAAGTACTAAAAGCACTGAAGGAACGGTTCAGTTTTAATTTTGAAATAAAAAAAAATAAAAAAAGTCTGAGTTTTCAGTTTTTAGAACGATCTATCCTACAGAACAAAGACCCGTTAACTAGGAAATAGGATTACCTGTTAGTTGTGCTTGTAAGAGCCTGACAGTAGGATTTTTCATGACTGCATTCCATACATTTGGATCACAAGCAAGTGAAGCCACAGCAGCCTGGTTGAAACCAAAGACAAGTGAATTCTATCAATTAATTCAATAAATGAACCTAAACCTTCATTTAATAGCCTTTTAGATATCATACACAAAACGAGATTGCTAAAGAGACCGTAATTTTGACTTCACCATCAGTTTACCTGAACCTCACGACTTGAGCTAAGCAAATGAAAAGCCCGAATTGCATTCTCTGGCGCTGAAGGATTTGAAATTGTGTCATAAAGTGTAGGAGACAGAGCAGAGACTTCACAACCAGGAGATGAATAAGAAGAAGAATCGGGAGAAAAATATACTCTGAAAAAAACAAAACATAAGATCCCACAGAGATAAGTATCACTAGATCTAATATCCCACAACATATGTGTCTACGTGAACAAGAAAACCATCCTCCAACCCGAAAAGCAGCATGATCCAAAAGACAAAACTAATAACCATGGTCCCATGATAGCATCTTGACCCAAAAAAGGGAATTTACACAGTATAACTTCATCAAGCAATAATTTCTTCAAGACCAAAGTAAAATACTGGGAGTGAACTTGATGACAGACACAGAACAAGAACATGTTTGGATAACTGTTGAACCCATTCCAAAACTACATTCAGAAAAAAACATATATAAAGTATTATTCTTCAAAAATGTGTTCAGTCAATCAAAATGGTTATCCAAACACGCACCAGGTTTAACAGCACCAAATTTACTGAGACAATAATCATATATCAAGAAACAAGGATAAAATACGTTGAAGGAAAGAGTTTAAAAACGGAATAATAGGCAAGGTTAACAAAGGCAACAGATTTCATCCCTAGTATTAACAAGAACAATCAATGAGATAAGATGCAAGTACTTCCTAGCATTTATACTATTATTATCCTCAAACTTATTTTACAAAGGTGAATAAGAGCAAGAGCCGAAGAAGGTATCATTTTCAATAAGATGTGGGTTTCCATATTTAGAAGAAAAAAAATGATTTACTTAGAGAATTTAATTGCAATCCTCCTAATGTGTCGTTTAAACTATCAACATGAAAAGATTAAAAATTTCAACTTTCACTGATTCTGAGCCCAAACCCAAACGAAACACAGTTAAGAAGAAAAGATCCTTACAGTAACCATAAAAATGAAACCTTTAGAAAAGCTAAGCAGAGTTAGAAAGTAAAACCAAAACAAAGACTTCAAAACAGAGATTGAAACCACAAATACACAAAAAATAACAAAATAAAATAAATTTATATTGCAACAATCATCATCTATTGAAAAAAAATATTTTACTGATCAATCGCGTCCTTCAAGTCTGTAGTCGCTTCCTTAGCTTCCTCGAAAGTGGGGGCAGAACCAAACACCACCCTCGGCACAACCAAACCGCCGTCGTCGGCAAAGTCCCACTCGTCCCACGATGCCGCCGTGTGCACCGGGACAACCTCAGCAGCCTTCGCTCCCTGCGACGACACGCCAGCTACCGACAAGGGTGGCGACGCGTTGCGAACCGATTGCTCGGTCGGGAGCGCCACCGGAAAGCCATGAAGACCCGACTTGGAGACGCCAATGCCGGCAATCTTCGCCGCCGTCCTCATAACTCCTCCGCCACCCATTTGAGCAATAAGTGAAGTGAGAGTAGCACGAGAAAGGAATAATCTAATTCTCATACGTTGTGATCACTTTTAAATAGGAGAATTTGTTAAAATCCTTTTAAATATTCTACGCGGTACACATTCCTAAAAGATCAGCACAACATTTTTTTTATTATCGCCTTATCTTATTTTAAATAGAAGACGTTTAGTATTTCTATTAATTTTATATACTTTTTAAATAAAATATGTGTTTTATTTTTCATGATGTGTGTAATTTATGATTTAAATGAAAATAAATAAGGGAGCAATATAGGATATAAATTTGAGTAAAAAGGGGGAAATAATTGTAGTAGGAAATAGTAAAAACTTAGTAAATGATTATTTTATTTTTTATTTTACTATTGTATATATGTTAGATAGTTGTAAGATTTAAAATACTATAATTTTAAAATATAAGTATGAATAAATTGGATATTAATATTTGTTATAAATATCCGTGGAAGCACTTCATTTATTTATTTTGTAATGAGTTTATTATTTCTTTTACAAAAAGTAATAAATAAAAATATCACGAACTAATACATTTGATTATACACTTTGATAACTAAATATTGTTTAACTACAAAATATAGTAAGAATTATTGATGTCAGGTAGCTAAAAAAGTTAATCAGTTAAACGACAATAATTAGAAATTGTAAAAATAATAAGAGAACAGTGGAGGATTACGGAATTATAAATTATTATGATTCTTCTTAACTTTAAAATTATTTATTGATTTTATTCATCTTTTACTTTCATAAAATATTTTTATCGGATATATTTAGTTAACGTACACCGGATCTCAATACAATTAAGCACGCTGCAAAAACAATCATAATTATTGTTTTGGTAGTGGATTCGGTACACTCACCTATACATTTATTTCTCAGTCTTATAAGCCGTCCGGTCACCTACACCTTCTCTCCAACCTTCAGTCCGTCCGTCAAAAACAATCATAATTATTGTTTTGGTAGTGGATTCGGTACACTCACCTATACATTTATTTCTCAGTCTTATAAGCCGTCCGGTCACCTACACCTTCTCTCCAACCTTCAGTCCGTCCGTCTCTAGCGTCTTTCTTCTAGTAGCGGCCGGTCGCCTACCTGCCAAAGATACTCCGACGCTCAAGTTAGAATTAAGTCTGTTCGGTTACTCGGTTCTTGGTATTAAATGCAATTCAATTCAAGTCACCTACCTCTTACTGTTGACCTCTATATATAGTGTCAATTTTGAGCCCGAGGTTAAGGCTTTTTTAATCAAAGCCCAATAACACTTTAATCAGGACCCAAAAGCTGTTAAACTCCTATTAAAATTAACTTACCTCAGAATCTCTCGGACGTGGCCGGTCGGCCATTTCGATCTTCGACTATTCTTGATGCCGGCCGACCACAGATCGGCCTGTTGCCCAGTATTTCTTCCGGTCAGCCTATGGCCGGGCCGGGTGACCAGTACAATTATTATTTTGAAATTGAACAAATGTGACTCATAAATTAAATAGTATATTGATTAATTAAATTTTAAAATTCATAAATATAAGTTTGAGATAAAAAGATAAGTGATGGCATTTAATATACATTAATTATTAAAATTGTCGAATTTTTACTAACTTCTCCTACGAGTTATGAAGCATTAGCCACACCAAAACCCTACAGCCCAGCAAGCTGAAATGCTAGCTAACAGAAAAAGTACCACTCGCCTAGAATTAAATTATATTTTATTAGGTTAAATTTAATTAAAATTAATTTTTAATTTATATTTAATTTATATTATATTATATTATATTATATTATATTATATATATATATATATATATTGTAATTTTATTTAAATTTTATTTTAAAATGTATAAAATACTGTTTTTTATTTTTAGCGGGTACCCGCGGGTATTTTTTAAACGAGTATCCGGCAAGTAGCGGGTCGGGTGGCAGGTATATTTTTATCCGGCGGGTCGGGTTGCGGGTAGGTACTATCCGTGTCTGACCCGACCCGTTGCCATCCCTAGGTGGAGGCATTTCTAGGGCTCAAGGGTCCATCTTTCTTCATCATCATCATTCAATCCATCCTTTGGTTCTAGAATGTATAGGAGTAGCTAAACTCCATTTCATTGGGGTTGAATGTAATGTATCTAAACTCTTTGTAACTCTTCCCATGCAATAGAATCTCTTTTTGTATTCATGTGTTCTATCTATTATTTTCACTTGCATTATGGAGTGTGTGTGTGTGTGTGTGTATATATATATATATATATATATATATATATATATATATATATATATATATATATATATGCCTTTTTGTTTGTGTCTAATCATTGAGAAGTATTTTTGAACCTAGACCAGAATAGAACAACTAAGAGGCTTAGTTCTAGATATAAACTAAGGTTCTTGGTCATTCTTAACATCTTTTCTTAATGCAAATCTTATGTTTGAATATCTGAGAGATTAATATTTCTTATGTAAAGATTTAGGGTTTGCTTTTAAGGAATTAGGTAAGTTTACATTTAATGTAAATGTTTGAAGATGTTAGAATCATATTATGTGGTGAAGTGATTAGAGTTTGGGTCATGAAATCCAACCCTAATGAGTATTTACCCATATCACTTTATAATCATTAGTTTCAGTTAGTGTCTTTAGTTTACAATACTCTTGAACAAATCATCTATTGAAATCATCATTTAAATTAGTAAGTAGTCATAATTACCTAAACAATTGCAAACCCTTTAGGACACGATATTTGGACTTACTATTTATATTACTTGAACGATTTGGTATGCTTGCCAAAGAGTTAACAACGTACGAGTATGTGATTCGCTTATGCTAGAGTAGAGACCTGTGCGATTAGGTTGAACGGTCATATATAGTTGGATAATATATTGATGGTAACGCCACTAACTTGTGAGTTTGCAAAGGGAATAAGTGGGTATTCCATGGGAATGAGGGTTTTCCTTTGAACTTCTTCCCATGTATTCATGCCTTTTCAACGATATACTCATAAGAATACTGTGCAAAGAGTTTCAAATGGGTGTATTACGCCAACTGAACATTGTGCCTACCTAGTTACACCCGGGTGTGCATTCAGGCCTTTAAGATCTTATGATCGACACTAGATTTGACCCCAATGTCAGCCCTATTCCTATGTCATCTTTTCACCTGGCCGAACATTAAGAAAGGGTTGATGTATGTCGTAGTCGAGAAGGAGAATGATTGTTCTCTTTATATGTAACATCCTACAAGGGGTTCAAGACTGGATACTTCAAGGTTGGAATAAAGGAAGTCAATATGAAATACTTGTTTAATGTTGACAATCGACCTGAATTTCCTTTGTATTGGACCTAAGATCTTAAGCGAATGTCTTCCTAGCTCATATCCTTAATGAAATTGGAAGAACTGTCAAAACTAACGGTTATTAATATGCTTCTCTACTGTCTCTAATCTAGGAGAATTTTACAATGTTTTTGGCATTCAACCCTCTGCGATGACATTTTTGGTAAACTGACTTCCTTATTTAGTTTTAATAATTGTTTGGTGTTAACTTGCTAAACATTTTTGTTATTTTTCAAAGCTTACGACTCCCAACAATCCATAAAAGGTTGACTGGTTTTGCAAGTTAGCGACCCAACGTTTGGTTCTAAGGAGTAAATCGAGTACGCTTGGTGCCAATTCATCAAGTCCTCATACACTTGAACGACCAACCCGTGATGTTATTGAAGTAGAGTGGATAGGGCAGCCCATCCTTCAACCTGCTCCTTTGACCACTATCTTTCCTCTTGATCAACCTGCTGATAGAAAGAAGGATAAGGGAAAAAGGAAGTCCCATCGGTAAAGGGAGAAAGCATCTTCCTCTAAATCACATAAAAAAGTCCTTAAGCAGAAGGAGGAACACCACCTTTGGAGGTGGCATCTCAGGCACCGAGTTGCATTTGGGTGCAAAGGTCTCGTTCAACTTGAGCGAGGCTGAAAAGGATAGGTTGAAGGGTATCACCGAAGAAAGTGGTAGATTCCTTTGCTTAGCTCAACATGCAGGCAGTGTTGTTGAGCACCAAGGTTGCCATTGGGGTTATAGGGTGGAGGTCAAGCGATTGGAGAAAGATCTATTTGTTTCTCAACTAGACTTGGATCAAACTTTAAATGTTATTATTGACATGAACGCTGAACTGAAGGCATCCATTGTCGCACACACCAACTGTCAGTAAAACCAAGAGGACTTGGAAGCTCGCCTAGTAGAGTCCATGGTACTGAGAAGCATTTGGTTGAGGCAAATACTCACCTTCATTGTCAAGTAGACAACATTATGCTAGATCGTTATAAGGATAAGGAGGCAATGGATTATTTAACTAAGCAAAATACAACTCTCTCGATTGAACAAGAGGAAATTGGTCAAGTTGTTATTGACCGACATGAGGCCAAATTCAAGAAGGCCCTCGCTCAGGCGATGCATTTCTACAATGTTACCTAGGACAGAGGCAAATTCAATGTCATGAAGAATTTCTATGAAGGGAAGTTGATAAACCTTCATGAGATGTAGGTCGATGGGGGTGATGATCATGTTGCTGACACTACTGCTGTTGTAAAACACACCACTAGTTCTTAGGATGTTTAATTTAGTTTAGGCTCATTTGAGCTTTTACTTTTTTGTAAAAAGTATAGGCTATCTTCATTTGGACAAGTTTTTGTAGAAACCATACTTTTAGGCAATGAAAATCATATTTTATCTCGATTAGTTTTATTTCTATTTTAGCTTAACTATCTTTAACGTTGTAATGTTAGCAATATTGATTAGTTGTTTTCACGTAATGTAATTTTAATTTAATCCATCTGTTGGAGTCTAAGTGAAGTTGTACTCATTATGAATGAATTATTCAATAAGGTCTTTGCCAAAAAAATTTCTTAATCGTTTTTGTTGATTGTAATGTGTGGCAGGGGTTTTTATAACTTGCCCTTAACCACTTGTTTAATTTATCGATAATGAAGTGTTAGGTAGGGTTTAGTTGCCTGAACTCTTCCTTGACAATAGTTGTTAATATGATACACCGTATGAGTTCTTTTTGAACTTGTCCTTAACAATTAAATTTTTCACGATCAAATCGTTCAGTAGGGGTTTTGTTGCCGTAACTCTTCCTTAACTTAGAGTTGTTAATATCATATGTGGTAGGAGTTCTTGGAACTTGTCCTTAATTGTTGAGTCAGAATGCTCGATTATATAGAAACTACAATTGCTTGTCTTGAAAATATGATTTTACTGCTTTGGTTGCCTTGTTAAAACCTCCTCAACCAAAATTCTCCTTAGGGAAAAATATTAGTGGTAGGAAAAAGTACACCGATCAAAGTGTACAAAGTTTAACTAAAATAAAGCTTAAGATGAGACACGTTCCAAGTATTAGGCACACTCTTTCCATTTGGATGCTGCAAATGGTATCTTTCATTCTTTAAATTTTCCACTATCTTGAAGGGTCTTTCCTAATTCGATGCAAGCTTGCCATATGTGAGTTTCTTTCAAACTTCATTCGTTTTTTTCCAAACTTGGTCTCCTTTATTGGAGCTTATCAATTTGACTTTACTATTATATCTTTGAGCGACCATGCTCCTACATGCTTCTGTTTGAATGGTTAATGTTTTTCTTCGTTTGTTTATTCGTTTATACTATCCAATTCTATTCTTAACTATTTCCTAAGAGAAGGTTCATTAATCTCTACTTACGTGTTTCTGTCGTAAGTTAGATTTAAATAAAATGTTATCCATAAACTCATTATTTTTATTTTTATCAAACTAAAAGAGGTAACTCTGAGTTGCATCTTATAAGTCTTTTATACAATATTTTTAAATATAAAAAAAATTATTATATATTTTTTTCATAACTAATGTATTTAATTATGATCTAGTTATCATAAATATAATTTAAGTAATTACATTTAATAATATTTTAATTTTATTCTTTTAGTTCAATATCAATTTAATGATATTAAAAATTCCTTTTAACACTATGAGTAACTAATTTTGTTCTTTGAATTTTAGTAAAGAAAATATGATATGATTAGTTTAAAATTTTAACTTCAATATTTTATTCATCATGTTTTTAATAATTTTTGAACTTATTTCGGTTGTATGAATCGAGCCTTCTCTTCCACTGGTTGTCTTCAAATTCAATTCCTATTTGTCAACATTGTCACGAGTATCTCTCAAAGGTCTTTTGTTATCAAAGTTAGTTGAGTTCAAATAACAAGAACAATAATACATAATTAATCAGTTGCCTACCACCTTATCTCGAACCTTTATTGATAAACTTTGTAATGGACTTGTAATTATGGTCAAATATAACTAACCTTGATTAAGCCTTTATCCAAAATGATTTGAATTAACCAACTTAATCTTAACTATTCACTCATTGTGATACCTTAACTGTATAGTTTGTTGCAAGAAATTTATCTGAACTTAAAGTTGACTGATCAACTAATTATTGATCAATCCAAATATATTATATAGTTGGGTTAAATATGTTTTTAGTCTCTATACTATCAAGCGATTTTGGTTTTAGTCCCTCTTTCAAAGTAAGGTACATTTTAGTTCTCCTTCTTAAGGAAACTTTGATTTTAGTCCTCCAAAACTAATACTGTTAAAAACCAGCTGACGTGGCTAATGGTAGTCTGTCATTTTTTTCGCTGGTCAATCTTTCGCTTCTTACCCTCCTCTCTCTCTCCCTTCGACTCTACCACAGAGAAACCCCCATGCGCAACCACCTCCACCACCCTCACTTCCATGGCCAACATAAAAGCACCAACCTTTATTTGCGTGCCTCCACCATCATCATCCTCGTCAGAGCGAAAGCAATCGCGCGAAGAAGACAACGCAGTTCACACCACCTAAATCGCCAACGTCCATGGCAGCCACCACACGCAACACAACAACGCCACCGATCCTTTTCTTCTTCCCATCTTGCATCTACAGTAAACAGATCCAGAGTACCTGTCATCCCCTTCGCATTAAAGGGCAATCAGAAATAGCCACCAACGCTACGCCTTCAATTTCGAAACCTGCAAGAACCCTAACCCAGATCGAAAGGGTTACTACCATTGAGAAATCCCAATCGCGATTCCTTCGTCTTCCGCCACCAATCGTGATTCAATCTCCACTGTCTTCACAACCTGAAACGCAGAAAGACCAAAAATAGTAGAGAAACCCAGTTCGCCTTGCCCAAAATGTGATTTCCTTACAGAAATTGGAGCTTCCCAAATCCCAAGCAGCGGAGGTGGCGGCGGGGGAGGAGGTAAATTTCTCGCGAGAGAATTTTGGTCCCTTGAAGGAACATGTCATTCTTCCCTTGGAGTGACCTACTACTGTTTTCAATATAGTAGTTCTCGTTTGCAGTAATCTCAACGTTATCAATTTTAACACCGTTAAATGGATAGGACTTCAATCATACAATTTTGAAAACTTTGGAACCTAATTTATACATTTTTAAATCCGGGTACTAAATTGGAAAAACCCACTTAACATAGAGACCAAGTAAGCATTTAAACCTATATGAAGATAAAACGAAATCTAGTATATTCTCTAACAAAACCCTTAGGAAGATATACGATCTCAGTAACATCGACGATAATGAGACTTAAGCAACTTGCAAACAAACAAGTGATGGTAACCCAACCTTTTTTATTGAAGATCCCATAAATAAGTTTCATACCAGAATCTAGCTATCCTCTGAAAAAACCCTTGGAAAAAAAATATATGATCTCAGAAGCATGGAGGGGAATAAAACTTAAGCGACTTGCAAACAAACAAAGGTAACCCAACCTTTGTGATTAAAGATCCCATGAATAAGGTTCATATGGGTAAAAACAAATCACTTGTTATTTCTGATAGCACTAATTGATTTTAAATCAAATATGTCCATTCTTATGATGGGGTGTGTGTGTGAAAGTGTTAGAGATTGCATTATTGAGAGGTTAAACTTTGTAATTAAAACTCTATGGTGAAAGAATTTTAGTTTAAAAGGTTTTAATGATCTTCATATCCCTTAGGGTGATGTATGATTTGCAGCATACACTTAATGAAATTATCTATATGAATGTCAAGTGAGACTATTTGCATGAGATCTTAGCATGATCTCTAGAACACTCATGAATATTGGGCATGTGCATGACTTAGTAAACACAACACAACAATAACAAGAAGGATTGTGGGGATGTATTGTGATTGATAAACCTCTAAGACATATTCAATGTCCTTGGTTCATATAGCTTGTTATACCAACTGCTGTGTGTTAAGTTTCTCTATCTATGACTAGTTCATATAGTTCATCATACCAACTTTGATACATTACATTTTATAAAACTCAGGAAAACTTTTTGTTTCTTTCTTTCAATTTTTCTTTCTTATCTTTTGTAATATGTAGAAGATTGTTATAAAATCTGTATGTGAATGTTGCCGAGTAAAACGCATCATCTATACTTTGAAACAATTTGATTCCTATGAAACGCAAGGTTCTTCTGCAAACCAAGGCATGAGATTTTCCCAAAGTTCCTTTTCTTTGTTGAAAATAGTTTTAGCCAGCAACTTATGTGGTATTCTTTCACAAATCTTGGACTTTGGGTTGATTTAGAAACTTTATAAACAGAGTGCGATGCATTCTTCAAAACATATCATTCTCACATTCTCTTATTTCTATTATTTTCTCTCCTCTCTTTTCTTTCTAAGTTAAATATTTTACTATTAGTATTCCTTGTTAGTTTTGATATTCTTATATATTTAGAAAAATTCTTATTCATGCACAACAAATTACATATAAATTCTTAAAAACGATAAATCTATACTTATTAAAAAAATAATCTTAATTTTATCTTATTTTTCCAATAATACATTAAAGTCAACCTTGCAAATTTCTCCTAATGAAGACATGATCCAAATGTTTAAAATACAAAGTTTATAAAAATTTATTTCAAACACACAACTCACCTCTCTTTCTTAATATTTTTTACCAATACTTTGCAAATCGTTATTGAATTATTTTAACATATTTTCATAATTTTTTTTACGAGAATTATCGTAACATATTTTCATAATCTTTTTTACGAGAAGTGGTAGACACATCAATTGTGAGGTGAAATGTAAAACTCTCCAGATTGTTTGTTTCTTTATTAAACTTGATCAACAAATCCTATAAATACATATAAGAAATTAAATAAATAAGTGATAAGTAAATACATTGTAAATAAATAAGTACACAAAATTAGGGTATACAAAATGCTAAGAACAAATTGCAGAACAAAAGGATGATAGCATGTACAATAAAATAGTCTACTTAAAAAAATACAAAACATACTGAAACTCTAATCTTATTAAAACAATGGAATCCAAAATTGTCAAATAGATGAAGAAAAAAACATAAACTTGAACGGATCAAAGCACTATCATCAAGATATGTAAAGATAAAGTAGCAAACCATATATCATGAAATTGGGAAAAATAATTATTTATGAAAAGTTGCAGAGCATGAGGAGAAGTATTTTTCCTGCTATCTTGAATTAAATTTATGGGCTGAATTTAGAAATATATTCTTAAATTATATCCATTTAAGAACTGGACTGGATTGTCCAGTATGAGCCCACATCAGTCATATGTGGATATACATCGGCACAAGCTGAATTTAGAGTACTTTAATACTACTCCTAAACTCACGCAACCAAAAGCTGAATCATTCTGTGACATGTGAAGAAATAGGACATGTAGGTCTTGCAAGCAAAGTAACACTATCCTAAAAAGTCGAAAACAACGGACAATTTTTTTTTTAAAATATTTTACATATTTCATTTTAATTTATAATAAATGTGTCAAAATATTTTTTTTTTCAAAGATAACTAGAATCCTCATGAGTAGGATCTCTGATGAAGAGGATAGATAATTCATAGAAGAATCAGTGAACACAAAAAAGAGGAGGATAAGAGCAAACTAATTTCGTTGAAGTATTTATGAGCTTGAACTCCTAAACTTTAACAAGAACAAGAATTATATTTAATTTTAAAAATAAGTAATTTAAAAAGATTAAACTTTGTTACCCATTTACTTGTAATCTAATCATTAAAATAACTTTTCTTGTAAATTTGCCGACCAAATTCACACTAAAGTTTAGCAAGACTACCGAGGAAGAGAATATATATGCATGAGTTTTCAGACATGTTTCAGGAAGTAGAAAATTTCAGGTAGGCTTCCAAATGTCAACAAAAACAACATTACCGAGTGTTTATTTTAAGGCAGTTCATATTTATTTACAGGCTTCAAAACGATGAGAGAAGTCCACACACCGTTATCAACAGCGTTACCAAACCTACCAAGATTCCAAGAGTCTAAGCTCTCTTGGTCACTATCACCATCATCAACAGCGTTACCAAACCTACCAAGATTCCTCCCAGGGCATATATATCATCAAAGAAACTTGTTTTAGTGTTCCCATCGGCATCCATCTTCTCTTTCTCAGAATCAGATGATGAGAATATGTTCTCAAGGAAACCAGGCACCCTACACCTCCTTACCACTTCAATCACTCTATGCTTTAAATTCCGCAGACGATCACTGATATTGGAAAACACGTTTCGCGAGTGAGACTCGGATGATGCTTCCATTTTTTCAGGTGTTTCAACTACTTCAGAAGCACAACTTGATAACTTTTCCACTTCCTCAGTTTCCTCTGCTCCAAATTCAGCCACTGAAACACAATTCAATTAACATCTAAGCACTAAGAAAGGTTTATTTTTTAATGGCCTATCCTATCAAACTCCTAAGAGTGATATAGGGACAAAATTTTCACACCATTCCAAAAGTAATGGGACAAACATTAAAAACAAGGACAATGCCTGAGTCCAATTCCTTGGATACTTTTTTATGTTGTTTTCCAAGTAGAATTGAACTATTAGAATTCTACCTTCGTAGTTTATGCTAAATTTCAATGTACACCTTTATTATGTGAATAACTGAGTAAAACTCCAATTTTGGTTGGAGAAAAGTACTAAAAGCACTGAAGGAACGGTTCAGTTTTAATTTTGAAATAAAAAAAAATAAAAAAAGTCTGAGTTTTCAGTTTTTAGAACGATCTATCCTACAGAACAAAGACCCGTTAACTAGGAAATAGGATTACCTGTTAGTTGTGCTTGTAAGAGCCTGACAGTAGGATTTTTCATGACTGCATTCCATACATTTGGATCACAAGCAAGTGAAGCCACAGCAGCCTGGTTGAAACCAAAGACAAGTGAATTCTATCAATTAATTCAATAAATGAACCTAAACCTTCATTTAATAGCCTTTTAGATATCATACACAAAACGAGATTGCTAAAGAGACCGTAATTTTGACTTCACCATCAGTTTACCTGAACCTCACGACTTGAGCTAAGCAAATGAAAAGCCCGAATTGCATTCTCTGGCGCTGAAGGATTTGAAATTGTGTCATAAAGTGTAGGAGACAGAGCAGAGACTTCACAACCAGGAGATGAATAAGAAGAAGAATCGGGAGAAAAATATACTCTGAAAAAAACAAAACATAAGATCCCACAGAGATAAGTATCACTAGATCTAATATCCCACAACATATGTGTCTACGTGAACAAGAAAACCATCCTCCAACCCGAAAAGCAGCATGATCCAAAAGACAAAACTAATAACCATGGTCCCATGATAGCATCTTGACCCAAAAAAGGGAATTTACACAGTATAACTTCATCAAGCAATAATTTCTTCAAGACCAAAGTAAAATACTGGGAGTGAACTTGATGACAGACACAGAACAAGAACATGTTTGGATAACTGTTGAACCCATTCCAAAACTACATTCAGAAAAAAACATATATAAAGTATTATTCTTCAAAAATGTGTTCAGTCAATCAAAATGGTTATCCAAACACGCACCAGGTTTAACAGCACCAAATTTACTGAGACAATAATCATATATCAAGAAACAAGGATAAAATACGTTGAAGGAAAGAGTTTAAAAACGGAATAATAGGCAAGGTTAACAAAGGCAACAGATTTCATCCCTAGTATTAACAAGAACAATCAATGAGATAAGATGCAAGTACTTCCTAGCATTTATACTATTATTATCCTCAAACTTATTTTACAAAGGTGAATAAGAGCAAGAGCCGAAGAAGGTATCATTTTCAATAAGATGTGGGTTTCCATATTTAGAAGAAAAAAAATGATTTACTTAGAGAATTTAATTGCAATCCTCCTAATGTGTCGTTTAAACTATCAACATGAAAAGATTAAAAATTTCAACTTTCACTGATTCTGAGCCCAAACCCAAACGAAACACAGTTAAGAAGAAAAGATCCTTACAGTAACCATAAAAATGAAACCTTTAGAAAAGCTAAGCAGAGTTAGAAAGTAAAACCAAAACAAAGACTTCAAAACAGAGATTGAAACCACAAATACACAAAAAATAACAAAATAAAATAAATTTATATTGCAACAATCATCATCTATTGAAAAAAAATATTTTACTGATCAATCGCGTCCTTCAAGTCTGTAGTCGCTTCCTTAGCTTCCTCGAAAGTGGGGGCAGAACCAAACACCACCCTCGGCACAACCAAACCGCCGTCGTCGGCAAAGTCCCACTCGTCCCACGATGCCGCCGTGTGCACCGGGACAACCTCAGCAGCCTTCGCTCCCTGCGACGACACGCCAGCTACCGACAAGGGTGGCGACGCGTTGCGAACCGATTGCTCGGTCGGGAGCGCCACCGGAAAGCCATGAAGACCCGACTTGGAGACGCCAATGCCGGCAATCTTCGCCGCCGTCCTCATAACTCCTCCGCCACCCATTTGAGCAATAAGTGAAGTGAGAGTAGCACGAGAAAGGAATAATCTAATTCTCATACGTTGTGATCACTTTTAAATAGGAGAATTTGTTAAAATCCTTTTAAATATTCTACGCGGTACACATTCCTAAAAGATCAGCACAACATTTTTTTTATTATCGCCTTATCTTATTTTAAATAGAAGACGTTTAGTATTTCTATTAATTTTATATACTTTTTAAATAAAATATGTGTTTTATTTTTCATGATGTGTGTAATTTATGATTTAAATGAAAATAAATAAGGGAGCAATATAGGATATAAATTTGAGTAAAAAGGGGGAAATAATTGTAGTAGGAAATAGTAAAAACTTAGTAAATGATTATTTTATTTTTTATTTTACTATTGTATATATGTTAGATAGTTGTAAGATTTAAAATACTATAATTTTAAAATATAAGTATGAATAAATTGGATATTAATATTTGTTATAAATATCCGTGGAAGCACTTCATTTATTTATTTTGTAATGAGTTTATTATTTCTTTTACAAAAAGTAATAAATAAAAATATCACGAACTAATACATTTGATTATACACTTTGATAACTAAATATTGTTTAACTACAAAATATAGTAAGAATTATTGATGTCAGGTAGCTAAAAAAGTTAATCAGTTAAACGACAATAATTAGAAATTGTAAAAATAATAAGAGAACAGTGGAGGATTACGGAATTATAAATTATTATGATTCTTCTTAACTTTAAAATTATTTATTGATTTTATTCATCTTTTACTTTCATAAAATATTTTTATCGGATATATTTAGTTAACGTACACCGGATCTCAATACAATTAAGCACGCTGCAAAAACAATCATAATTATTGTTTTGGTAGTGGATTCGGTACACTCACCTATACATTTATTTCTCAGTCTTATAAGCCGTCCGGTCACCTACACCTTCTCTCCAACCTTCAGTCCGTCCGTCAAAAACAATCATAATTATTGTTTTGGTAGTGGATTCGGTACACTCACCTATACATTTATTTCTCAGTCTTATAAGCCGTCCGGTCACCTACACCTTCTCTCCAACCTTCAGTCCGTCCGTCTCTAGCGTCTTTCTTCTAGTAGCGGCCGGTCGCCTACCTGCCAAAGATACTCCGACGCTCAAGTTAGAATTAAGTCTGTTCGGTTACTCGGTTCTTGGTATTAAATGCAATTCAATTCAAGTCACCTACCTCTTACTGTTGACCTCTATATATAGTGTCAATTTTGAGCCCGAGGTTAAGGCTTTTTTAATCAAAGCCCAATAACACTTTAATCAGGACCCAAAAGCTGTTAAACTCCTATTAAAATTAACTTACCTCAGAATCTCTCGGACGTGGCCGGTCGGCCATTTCGATCTTCGACTATTCTTGATGCCGGCCGACCACAGATCGGCCTGTTGCCCAGTATTTCTTCCGGTCAGCCTATGGCCGGGCCGGGTGACCAGTACAATTATTATTTTGAAATTGAACAAATGTGACTCATAAATTAAATAGTATATTGATTAATTAAATTTTAAAATTCATAAATATAAGTTTGAGATAAAAAGATAAGTGATGGCATTTAATATACATTAATTATTAAAATTGTCGAATTTTTACTAACTTCTCCTACGAGTTATGAAGCATTAGCCACACCAAAACCCTACAGCCCAGCAAGCTGAAATGCTAGCTAACAGAAAAAGTACCACTCGCCTAGAATTAAATTATATTTTATTAGGTTAAATTTAATTAAAATTAATTTTTAATTTATATTTAATTTATATTATATTATATTATATTATATTATATTATATATATATATATATATATTGTAATTTTATTTAAATTTTATTTTAAAATGTATAAAATACTGTTTTTTATTTTTAGCGGGTACCCGCGGGTATTTTTTAAACGAGTATCCGGCAAGTAGCGGGTCGGGTGGCAGGTATATTTTTATCCGGCGGGTCGGGTTGCGGGTAGGTACTATCCGTGTCTGACCCGACCCGTTGCCATCCCTAGGTGGAGGCATTTCTAGGGCTCAAGGGTCCATCTTTCTTCATCATCATCATTCAATCCATCCTTTGGTTCTAGAATGTATAGGAGTAGCTAAACTCCATTTCATTGGGGTTGAATGTAATGTATCTAAACTCTTTGTAACTCTTCCCATGCAATAGAATCTCTTTTTGTATTCATGTGTTCTATCTATTATTTTCACTTGCATTATGGAGTGTGTGTGTGTGTGTGTGTATATATATATATATATATATATATATATATATATATATATATATATATATATATATGCCTTTTTGTTTGTGTCTAATCATTGAGAAGTATTTTTGAACCTAGACCAGAATAGAACAACTAAGAGGCTTAGTTCTAGATATAAACTAAGGTTCTTGGTCATTCTTAACATCTTTTCTTAATGCAAATCTTATGTTTGAATATCTGAGAGATTAATATTTCTTATGTAAAGATTTAGGGTTTGCTTTTAAGGAATTAGGTAAGTTTACATTTAATGTAAATGTTTGAAGATGTTAGAATCATATTATGTGGTGAAGTGATTAGAGTTTGGGTCATGAAATCCAACCCTAATGAGTATTTACCCATATCACTTTATAATCATTAGTTTCAGTTAGTGTCTTTAGTTTACAATACTCTTGAACAAATCATCTATTGAAATCATCATTTAAATTAGTAAGTAGTCATAATTACCTAAACAATTGCAAACCCTTTAGGACACGATATTTGGACTTACTATTTATATTACTTGAACGATTTGGTATGCTTGCCAAAGAGTTAACAACGTACGAGTATGTGATTCGCTTATGCTAGAGTAGAGACCTGTGCGATTAGGTTGAACGGTCATATATAGTTGGATAATATATTGATGGTAACGCCACTAACTTGTGAGTTTGCAAAGGGAATAAGTGGGTATTCCATGGGAATGAGGGTTTTCCTTTGAACTTCTTCCCATGTATTCATGCCTTTTCAACGATATACTCATAAGAATACTGTGCAAAGAGTTTCAAATGGGTGTATTACGCCAACTGAACATTGTGCCTACCTAGTTACACCCGGGTGTGCATTCAGGCCTTTAAGATCTTATGATCGACACTAGATTTGACCCCAATGTCAGCCCTATTCCTATGTCATCTTTTCACCTGGCCGAACATTAAGAAAGGGTTGATGTATGTCGTAGTCGAGAAGGAGAATGATTGTTCTCTTTATATGTAACATCCTACAAGGGGTTCAAGACTGGATACTTCAAGGTTGGAATAAAGGAAGTCAATATGAAATACTTGTTTAATGTTGACAATCGACCTGAATTTCCTTTGTATTGGACCTAAGATCTTAAGCGAATGTCTTCCTAGCTCATATCCTTAATGAAATTGGAAGAACTGTCAAAACTAACGGTTATTAATATGCTTCTCTACTGTCTCTAATCTAGGAGAATTTTACAATGTTTTTGGCATTCAACCCTCTGCGATGACATTTTTGGTAAACTGACTTCCTTATTTAGTTTTAATAATTGTTTGGTGTTAACTTGCTAAACATTTTTGTTATTTTTCAAAGCTTACGACTCCCAACAATCCATAAAAGGTTGACTGGTTTTGCAAGTTAGCGACCCAACGTTTGGTTCTAAGGAGTAAATCGAGTACGCTTGGTGCCAATTCATCAAGTCCTCATACACTTGAACGACCAACCCGTGATGTTATTGAAGTAGAGTGGATAGGGCAGCCCATCCTTCAACCTGCTCCTTTGACCACTATCTTTCCTCTTGATCAACCTGCTGATAGAAAGAAGGATAAGGGAAAAAGGAAGTCCCATCGGTAAAGGGAGAAAGCATCTTCCTCTAAATCACATAAAAAAGTCCTTAAGCAGAAGGAGGAACACCACCTTTGGAGGTGGCATCTCAGGCACCGAGTTGCATTTGGGTGCAAAGGTCTCGTTCAACTTGAGCGAGGCTGAAAAGGATAGGTTGAAGGGTATCACCGAAGAAAGTGGTAGATTCCTTTGCTTAGCTCAACATGCAGGCAGTGTTGTTGAGCACCAAGGTTGCCATTGGGGTTATAGGGTGGAGGTCAAGCGATTGGAGAAAGATCTATTTGTTTCTCAACTAGACTTGGATCAAACTTTAAATGTTATTATTGACATGAACGCTGAACTGAAGGCATCCATTGTCGCACACACCAACTGTCAGTAAAACCAAGAGGACTTGGAAGCTCGCCTAGTAGAGTCCATGGTACTGAGAAGCATTTGGTTGAGGCAAATACTCACCTTCATTGTCAAGTAGACAACATTATGCTAGATCGTTATAAGGATAAGGAGGCAATGGATTATTTAACTAAGCAAAATACAACTCTCTCGATTGAACAAGAGGAAATTGGTCAAGTTGTTATTGACCGACATGAGGCCAAATTCAAGAAGGCCCTCGCTCAGGCGATGCATTTCTACAATGTTACCTAGGACAGAGGCAAATTCAATGTCATGAAGAATTTCTATGAAGGGAAGTTGATAAACCTTCATGAGATGTAGGTCGATGGGGGTGATGATCATGTTGCTGACACTACTGCTGTTGTAAAACACACCACTAGTTCTTAGGATGTTTAATTTAGTTTAGGCTCATTTGAGCTTTTACTTTTTTGTAAAAAGTATAGGCTATCTTCATTTGGACAAGTTTTTGTAGAAACCATACTTTTAGGCAATGAAAATCATATTTTATCTCGATTAGTTTTATTTCTATTTTAGCTTAACTATCTTTAACGTTGTAATGTTAGCAATATTGATTAGTTGTTTTCACGTAATGTAATTTTAATTTAATCCATCTGTTGGAGTCTAAGTGAAGTTGTACTCATTATGAATGAATTATTCAATAAGGTCTTTGCCAAAAAAATTTCTTAATCGTTTTTGTTGATTGTAATGTGTGGCAGGGGTTTTTATAACTTGCCCTTAACCACTTGTTTAATTTATCGATAATGAAGTGTTAGGTAGGGTTTAGTTGCCTGAACTCTTCCTTGACAATAGTTGTTAATATGATACACCGTATGAGTTCTTTTTGAACTTGTCCTTAACAATTAAATTTTTCACGATCAAATCGTTCAGTAGGGGTTTTGTTGCCGTAACTCTTCCTTAACTTAGAGTTGTTAATATCATATGTGGTAGGAGTTCTTGGAACTTGTCCTTAATTGTTGAGTCAGAATGCTCGATTATATAGAAACTACAATTGCTTGTCTTGAAAATATGATTTTACTGCTTTGGTTGCCTTGTTAAAACCTCCTCAACCAAAATTCTCCTTAGGGAAAAATATTAGTGGTAGGAAAAAGTACACCGATCAAAGTGTACAAAGTTTAACTAAAATAAAGCTTAAGATGAGACACGTTCCAAGTATTAGGCACACTCTTTCCATTTGGATGCTGCAAATGGTATCTTTCATTCTTTAAATTTTCCACTATCTTGAAGGGTCTTTCCTAATTCGATGCAAGCTTGCCATATGTGAGTTTCTTTCAAACTTCATTCGTTTTTTTCCAAACTTGGTCTCCTTTATTGGAGCTTATCAATTTGACTTTACTATTATATCTTTGAGCGACCATGCTCCTACATGCTTCTGTTTGAATGGTTAATGTTTTTCTTCGTTTGTTTATTCGTTTATACTATCCAATTCTATTCTTAACTATTTCCTAAGAGAAGGTTCATTAATCTCTACTTACGTGTTTCTGTCGTAAGTTAGATTTAAATAAAATGTTATCCATAAACTCATTATTTTTATTTTTATCAAACTAAAAGAGGTAACTCTGAGTTGCATCTTATAAGTCTTTTATACAATATTTTTAAATATAAAAAAAATTATTATATATTTTTTTCATAACTAATGTATTTAATTATGATCTAGTTATCATAAATATAATTTAAGTAATTACATTTAATAATATTTTAATTTTATTCTTTTAGTTCAATATCAATTTAATGATATTAAAAATTCCTTTTAACACTATGAGTAACTAATTTTGTTCTTTGAATTTTAGTAAAGAAAATATGATATGATTAGTTTAAAATTTTAACTTCAATATTTTATTCATCATGTTTTTAATAATTTTTGAACTTATTTCGGTTGTATGAATCGAGCCTTCTCTTCCACTGGTTGTCTTCAAATTCAATTCCTATTTGTCAACATTGTCACGAGTATCTCTCAAAGGTCTTTTGTTATCAAAGTTAGTTGAGTTCAAATAACAAGAACAATAATACATAATTAATCAGTTGCCTACCACCTTATCTCGAACCTTTATTGATAAACTTTGTAATGGACTTGTAATTATGGTCAAATATAACTAACCTTGATTAAGCCTTTATCCAAAATGATTTGAATTAACCAACTTAATCTTAACTATTCACTCATTGTGATACCTTAACTGTATAGTTTGTTGCAAGAAATTTATCTGAACTTAAAGTTGACTGATCAACTAATTATTGATCAATCCAAATATATTATATAGTTGGGTTAAATATGTTTTTAGTCTCTATACTATCAAGCGATTTTGGTTTTAGTCCCTCTTTCAAAGTAAGGTACATTTTAGTTCTCCTTCTTAAGGAAACTTTGATTTTAGTCCTCCAAAACTAATACTGTTAAAAACCAGCTGACGTGGCTAATGGTAGTCTGTCATTTTTTTCGCTGGTCAATCTTTCGCTTCTTACCCTCCTCTCTCTCTCCCTTCGACTCTACCACAGAGAAACCCCCATGCGCAACCACCTCCACCACCCTCACTTCCATGGCCAACATAAAAGCACCAACCTTTATTTGCGTGCCTCCACCATCATCATCCTCGTCAGAGCGAAAGCAATCGCGCGAAGAAGACAACGCAGTTCACACCACCTAAATCGCCAACGTCCATGGCAGCCACCACACGCAACACAACAACGCCACCGATCCTTTTCTTCTTCCCATCTTGCATCTACAGTAAACAGATCCAGAGTACCTGTCATCCCCTTCGCATTAAAGGGCAATCAGAAATAGCCACCAACGCTACGCCTTCAATTTCGAAACCTGCAAGAACCCTAACCCAGATCGAAAGGGTTACTACCATTGAGAAATCCCAATCGCGATTCCTTCGTCTTCCGCCACCAATCGTGATTCAATCTCCACTGTCTTCACAACCTGAAACGCAGAAAGACCAAAAATAGTAGAGAAACCCAGTTCGCCTTGCCCAAAATGTGATTTCCTTACAGAAATTGGAGCTTCCCAAATCCCAAGCAGCGGAGGTGGCGGCGGGGGAGGAGGTAAATTTCTCGCGAGAGAATTTTGGTCCCTTGAAGGAACATGTCATTCTTCCCTTGGAGTGACCTACTACTGTTTTCAATATAGTAGTTCTCGTTTGCAGTAATCTCAACGTTATCAATTTTAACACCGTTAAATGGATAGGACTTCAATCATACAATTTTGAAAACTTTGGAACCTAATTTATACATTTTTAAATCCGGGTACTAAATTGGAAAAACCCACTTAACATAGAGACCAAGTAAGCATTTAAACCTATATGAAGATAAAACGAAATCTAGTATATTCTCTAACAAAACCCTTAGGAAGATATACGATCTCAGTAACATCGACGATAATGAGACTTAAGCAACTTGCAAACAAACAAGTGATGGTAACCCAACCTTTTTTATTGAAGATCCCATAAATAAGTTTCATACCAGAATCTAGCTATCCTCTGAAAAAACCCTTGGAAAAAAAATATATGATCTCAGAAGCATGGAGGGGAATAAAACTTAAGCGACTTGCAAACAAACAAAGGTAACCCAACCTTTGTGATTAAAGATCCCATGAATAAGGTTCATATGGGTAAAAACAAATCACTTGTTATTTCTGATAGCACTAATTGATTTTAAATCAAATATGTCCATTCTTATGATGGGGGTGTGTGTGTGAAAGTGTTAGAGATTGCATTATTGAGAGGTTAAACTTTGTAATTAAAACTCTATGGTGAAAGAATTTTAGTTTAAAAGGTTTTAATGATCTTCATATCCCTTAGGGTGATGTATGATTTGCAGCATACACTTAATGAAATTATCTATATGAATGTCAAGTGAGACTATTTGCATGAGATCTTAGCATGATCTCTAGAACACTCATGAATATTGGGCATGTGCATGACTTAGTAAACACAACACAACAATAACAAGAAGGATTGTGGGGATGTATTGTGATTGATAAACCTCTAAGACATATTCAATGTCCTTGGTTCATATAGCTTGTTATACCAACTGCTGTGTGTTAAGTTTCTCTATCTATGACTAGTTCATATAGTTCATCATACCAACTTTGATACATTACATTTTATAAAACTCAGGAAAACTTTTTGTTTCTTTCTTTCAATTTTTCTTTCTTATCTTTTGTAATATGTAGAAGATTGTTATAAAATCTGTATGTGAATGTTGCCGAGTAAAACGCATCATCTATACTTTGAAACAATTTGATTCCTATGAAACGCAAGGTTCTTCTGCAAACCAAGGCATGAGATTTTTCCCAAAGTTCCTTTTCTTTGTTGAAAATAGTTTTAGCCAGCAACTTATGTGGTATTCTTTCACAAATCTTGGACTTTGGGTTGATTTAGAAACTTTATAAACAGAGTGCGATGCATTCTTCAAAACATATCATTCTCACATTCTCTTATTTCTATTATTTTCTCTCCTCTCTTTTCTTTCTAAGTTAAATATTTTACTATTAGTATTCCTTGTTAGTTTTGATATTCTTATATATTTAGAAAAATTCTTATTCATGCACAACAAATTACATATAAATTCTTAAAAACGATAAATCTATACTTATTAAAAAAATAATCTTAATTTTATCTTATTTTTCCAATAATACATTAAAGTCAACCTTGCAAATTTCTCCTAATGAAGACATGATCCAAATGTTTAAAATACAAAGTTTATAAAAATTTATTTCAAACACACAACTCACCTCTCTTTCTTAATATTTTTTACCAATACTTTGCAAATCGTTATTGAATTATTTTAACATATTTTCATAATTTTTTTTACGAGAATTATCGTAACATATTTTCATAATCTTTTTTACGAGAAGTGGTAGACACATCAATTGTGAGGTGAAATGTAAAACTCTCCAGATTGTTTGTTTCTTTATTAAACTTGATCAACAAATCCTATAAATACATATAAGAAATTAAATAAATAAGTGATAAGTAAATACATTGTAAATAAATAAGTACACAAAATTAGGGTATACAAAATGCTAAGAACAAATTGCAGAACAAAAGGATGATAGCATGTACAATAAAATAGTCTACTTAAAAAAATACAAAACATACTGAAACTCTAATCTTATTAAAACAATGGAATCCAAAATTGTCAAATAGATGAAGAAAAAAACATAAACTTGAACGGATCAAAGCACTATCATCAAGATATGTAAAGATAAAGTAGCAAACCATATATCATGAAATTGGGAAAAATAATTATTTATGAAAAGTTGCAGAGCATGAGGAGAAGTATTTTTCCTGCTATCTTGAATTAAATTTATGGGCTGAATTTAGAAATATATTCTTAAATTATATCCATTTAAGAACTGGACTGGATTGTCCAGTATGAGCCCACATCAGTCATATGTGGATATACATCGGCACAAGCTGAATTTAGAGTACTTTAATACTACTCCTAAACTCACGCAACCAAAAGCTGAATCATTCTGTGACATGTGAAGAAATAGGACATGTAGGTCTTGCAAGCAAAGTAACACTATCCTAAAAAGTCGAAAACAACGGACAATTTTTTTTTTAAAATATTTTACATATTTCATTTTAATTTATAATAAATGTGTCAAAATATTTTTTTTTTCAAAGATAACTAGAATCCTCATGAGTAGGATCTCTGATGAAGAGGATAGATAATTCATAGAAGAATCAGTGAACACAAAAAAGAGGAGGATAAGAGCAAACTAATTTCGTTGAAGTATTTATGAGCTTGAACTCCTAAACTTTAACAAGAACAAGAATTATATTTAATTTTAAAAATAAGTAATTTAAAAAGATTAAACTTTGTTACCCATTTACTTGTAATCTAATCATTAAAATAACTTTTCTTGTAAATTTGCCGACCAAATTCACACTAAAGTTTAGCAAGACTACCGAGGAAGAGAATATATATGCATGAGTTTTCAGACATGTTTCAGGAAGTAGAAAATTTCAGGTAGGCTTCCAAATGTCAACAAAAACAACATTACCGAGTGTTTATTTTAAGGCAGTTCATATTTATTTACAGGCTTCAAAACGATGAGAGAAGTCCACACACCGTTATCAACAGCGTTACCAAACCTACCAAGATTCCAAGAGTCTAAGCTCTCTTGGTCACTATCACCATCATCAACAGCGTTACCAAACCTACCAAGATTCCTCCCAGGGCATATATATCATCAAAGAAACTTGTTTTAGTGTTCCCATCGGCATCCATCTTCTCTTTCTCAGAATCAGATGATGAGAATATGTTCTCAAGGAAACCAGGCACCCTACACCTCCTTACCACTTCAATCACTCTATGCTTTAAATTCCGCAGACGATCACTGATATTGGAAAACACGTTTCGCGAGTGAGACTCGGATGATGCTTCCATTTTTTCAGGTGTTTCAACTACTTCAGAAGCACAACTTGATAACTTTTCCACTTCCTCAGTTTCCTCTGCTCCAAATTCAGCCACTGAAACACAATTCAATTAACATCTAAGCACTAAGAAAGGTTTATTTTTTAATGGCCTATCCTATCAAACTCCTAAGAGTGATATAGGGACAAAATTTTCACACCATTCCAAAAGTAATGGGACAAACATTAAAAACAAGGACAATGCCTGAGTCCAATTCCTTGGATACTTTTTTATGTTGTTTTCCAAGTAGAATTGAACTATTAGAATTCTACCTTCGTAGTTTATGCTAAATTTCAATGTACACCTTTATTATGTGAATAACTGAGTAAAACTCCAATTTTGGTTGGAGAAAAGTACTAAAAGCACTGAAGGAACGGTTCAGTTTTAATTTTGAAATAAAAAAAAATAAAAAAAGTCTGAGTTTTCAGTTTTTAGAACGATCTATCCTACAGAACAAAGACCCGTTAACTAGGAAATAGGATTACCTGTTAGTTGTGCTTGTAAGAGCCTGACAGTAGGATTTTTCATGACTGCATTCCATACATTTGGATCACAAGCAAGTGAAGCCACAGCAGCCTGGTTGAAACCAAAGACAAGTGAATTCTATCAATTAATTCAATAAATGAACCTAAACCTTCATTTAATAGCCTTTTAGATATCATACACAAAACGAGATTGCTAAAGAGACCGTAATTTTGACTTCACCATCAGTTTACCTGAACCTCACGACTTGAGCTAAGCAAATGAAAAGCCCGAATTGCATTCTCTGGCGCTGAAGGATTTGAAATTGTGTCATAAAGTGTAGGAGACAGAGCAGAGACTTCACAACCAGGAGATGAATAAGAAGAAGAATCGGGAGAAAAATATACTCTGAAAAAAACAAAACATAAGATCCCACAGAGATAAGTATCACTAGATCTAATATCCCACAACATATGTGTCTACGTGAACAAGAAAACCATCCTCCAACCCGAAAAGCAGCATGATCCAAAAGACAAAACTAATAACCATGGTCCCATGATAGCATCTTGACCCAAAAAAGGGAATTTACACAGTATAACTTCATCAAGCAATAATTTCTTCAAGACCAAAGTAAAATACTGGGAGTGAACTTGATGACAGACACAGAACAAGAACATGTTTGGATAACTGTTGAACCCATTCCAAAACTACATTCAGAAAAAAACATATATAAAGTATTATTCTTCAAAAATGTGTTCAGTCAATCAAAATGGTTATCCAAACACGCACCAGGTTTAACAGCACCAAATTTACTGAGACAATAATCATATATCAAGAAACAAGGATAAAATACGTTGAAGGAAAGAGTTTAAAAACGGAATAATAGGCAAGGTTAACAAAGGCAACAGATTTCATCCCTAGTATTAACAAGAACAATCAATGAGATAAGATGCAAGTACTTCCTAGCATTTATACTATTATTATCCTCAAACTTATTTTACAAAGGTGAATAAGAGCAAGAGCCGAAGAAGGTATCATTTTCAATAAGATGTGGGTTTCCATATTTAGAAGAAAAAAAATGATTTACTTAGAGAATTTAATTGCAATCCTCCTAATGTGTCGTTTAAACTATCAAAATGAAAAGATTAAAAATTTCAACTTTCACTGATTCTGAGCCCAAACCCAAACGAAACACAGTTAAGAAGAAAAGATCCTTACAGTAACCATAAAAATGAAACCTTTAGAAAAGCTAAGCAGAGTTAGAAAGTAAAACCAAAACAAAGACTTCAAAACAGAGATTGAAACCACAAATACACAAAAAATAACAAAATAAAATAAATTTATATTGCAACAATCATCATCTATTGAAAAAAAATATTTTACTGATCAATCGCGTCCTTCAAGTCTGTAGTCGCTTCCTTAGCTTCCTCGAAAGTGGGGGCAGAACCAAACACCACCCTCGGCACAACCAAACCGCCGTCGTCGGCAAAGTCCCACTCGTCCCACGATGCCGCCGTGTGCACCGGGACAACCTCAGCAGCCTTCGCTCCCTGCGACGACACGCCAGCTACCGACAAGGGTGGCGACGCGTTGCGAACCGATTGCTCGGTCGGGAGCGCCACCGGAAAGCCATGAAGACCCGACTTGGAGACGCCAATGCCGGCAATCTTCGCCGCCGTCCTCATAACTCCTCCGCCACCCATTTGAGCAATAAGTGAAGTGAGAGTAGCACGAGAAAGGAATAATCTAATTCTCATACGTTGTGATCACTTTTAAATAGGAGAATTTGTTAAAATCCTTTTAAATATTCTACGCGGTACACATTCCTAAAAGATCAGCACAACATTTTTTTTATTATCGCCTTATCTTATTTTAAATAGAAGACGTTTAGTATTTCTATTAATTTTATATACTTTTTAAATAAAATATGTGTTTTATTTTTCATGATGTGTGTAATTTATGATTTAAATGAAAATAAATAAGGGAGCAATATAGGATATAAATTTGAGTAAAAAGGGGGAAATAATTGTAGTAGGAAATAGTAAAAACTTAGTAAATGATTATTTTATTTTTTATTTTACTATTGTATATATGTTAGATAGTTGTAAGATTTAAAATACTATAATTTTAAAATATAAGTATGAATAAATTGGATATTAATATTTGTTATAAATATCCGTGGAAGCACTTCATTTATTTATTTTGTAATGAGTTTATTATTTCTTTTACAAAAAGTAATAAATAAAAATATCACGAACTAATACATTTGATTATACACTTTGATAACTAAATATTGTTTAACTACAAAATATAGTAAGAATTATTGATGTCAGGTAGCTAAAAAAGTTAATCAGTTAAACGACAATAATTAGAAATTGTAAAAATAATAAGAGAACAGTGGAGGATTACGGAATTATAAATTATTATGATTCTTCTTAACTTTAAAATTATTTATTGATTTTATTCATCTTTTACTTTCATAAAATATTTTTATCGGATATATTTAGTTAACGTACACCGGATCTCAATACAATTAAGCACGCTGCAAAAACAATCATAATTATTGTTTTGGTAGTGGATTCGGTACACTCACCTATACATTTATTTCTGAGTCTTATAAGCCGTCCGGTCACCTACACCTTCTCTCCAACCTTCAGTCCGTCCGTCAAAAACAATCATAATTATTGTTTTGGTAGTGGATTCGGTACACTCACCTATACATTTATTTCTCAGTCTTATAAGCCGTCCGGTCACCTACACCTTCTCTCCAACCTTCAGTCCGTCCGTCTCTAGCGTCTTTCTTCTAGTAGCGGCCGGTCGCCTACCTGCCAAAGATACTCCGACGCTCAAGTTAGAATTAAGTCTGTTCGGTTACTCGGTTCTTGGTATTAAATGCAATTCAATTCAAGTCACCTACCTCTTACTGTTGACCTCTATATATAGTGTCAATTTTGAGCCCGAGGTTAAGGCTTTTTTAATCAAAGCCCAATAACACTTTAATCAGGACCCAAAAGCTGTTAAACTCCTATTAAAATTAACTTACCTCAGAATCTCTCGGACGTGGCCGGTCGGCCATTTCGATCTTCGACTATTCTTGATGCCGGCCGACCACAGATCGGCCTGTTGCCCAGTATTTCTTCCGGTCAGCCTATGGCCGGGCCGGGTGACCAGTACAATTATTATTTTGAAATTGAACAAATGTGACTCATAAATTAAATAGTATATTGATTAATTAAATTTTAAAATTCATAAATATAAGTTTGAGATAAAAAGATAAGTGATGGCATTTAATATACATTAATTATTAAAATTGTCGAATTTTTACTAACTTCTCCTACGAGTTATGAAGCATTAGCCACACCAAAACCCTACAGCCCAGCAAGCTGAAATGCTAGCTAACAGAAAAAGTACCACTCGCCTAGAATTAAATTATATTTTATTAGGTTAAATTTAATTAAAATTAATTTTTAATTTATATTTAATTTATATTATATTATATTATATTATATTATATTATATATATATATATATATATTGTAATTTTATTTAAATTTTATTTTAAAATGTATAAAATATTGTTTTTTATTTTTAGCGGGTACCCGCGGGTATTTTTTAAACGAGTATCCGGCAAGTAGCGGGTCGGGTGGCAGGTATATTTTTATCCGGCGGGTCGGGTTGCGGGTAGGTACTATCCGTGTCTGACCCGACCCGTTGCCATCCCTAGGTGGAGGCATTTCTAGGGCTCAAGGGTCCATCTTTCTTCATCATCATCATTCAATCCATCCTTTGGTTCTAGAATGTATAGGAGTAGCTAAACTCCATTTCATTGGGGTTGAATGTAATGTATCTAAACTCTTTGTAACTCTTCCCATGCAATAGAATCTCTTTTTGTATTCATGTGTTCTATCTATTATTTTCACTTGCATTATGGAGTGTGTGTGTGTGTGTGTATATATATATATATATATATATATATATATATATATATATATATATATATATATATATATATATATATATATATATATATATATATATATATATATATATATATATATATATATATATATATTATATATATATATATGCCTTTTTGTTTGTGTCTAATCATTGAGAAGTATTTTTGAACCTAGACCAGAATAGAACAACTAAGAGGCTTAGTTCTAGATATAAACTAAGGTTCTTGGTCATTCTTAACATCTTTTCTTAATGCAAATCTTATGTTTGAATATCTGAGAGATTAATATTTCTTATGTAAAGATTTAGGGTTTGCTTTTAAGGAATTAGGTAAGTTTACATTTAATGTAAATGTTTGAAGATGTTAGAATCATATTATGTGGTGAAGTGATTAGAGTTTGGGTCATGAAATCCAACCCTAATGAGTATTTACCCATATCACTTTATAATCATTAGTTTCAGTTAGTGTCTTTAGTTTACAATACTCTTGAACAAATCATCTATTGAAATCATCATTTAAATTAGTAAGTAGTCATAATTACCTAAACAATTGCAAACCCTTTAGGACACGATATTTGGACTTACTATTTATATTACTTGAACGATTTGGTATGCTTGCCAAAGAGTTAACAACGTACGAGTATGTGATTCGCTTATGCTAGAGTAGAGACCTGTGCGATTAGGTTGAACGGTCATATATAGTTGGATAATATATTGATGGTAACGCCACTAACTTGTGAGTTTGCAAAGGGAATAAGTGGGTATTCCATGGGAATGAGGGTTTTCCTTTGAACTTCTTCCCATGTATTCATGCCTTTTCAACGATATACTCATAAGAATACTGTGCAAAGAGTTTCAAATGGGTGTATTACGCCAACTGAACATTGTGCCTACCTAGTTACACCCGGGTGTGCATTCAGGCCTTTAAGATCTTATGATCGACACTAGATTTGACCCCAATGTCAGCCCTATTCCTATGTCATCTTTTCACCTGGCCGAACATTAAGAAAGGGTTGATGTATGTCGTAGTCGAGAAGGAGAATGATTGTTCTCTTTATATGTAACATCCTACAAGGGGTTCAAGACTGGATACTTCAAGGTTGGAATAAAGGAAGTCAATATGAAATACTTGTTTAATGTTGACAATCGACCTGAATTTCCTTTGTATTGGACCTAAGATCTTAAGCGAATGTCTTCCTAGCTCATATCCTTAATGAAATTGGAAGAACTGTCAAAACTAACGGTTATTAATATGCTTCTCTACTGTCTCTAATCTAGGAGAATTTTACAATGTTTTTGGCATTCAACCCTCTGCGATGACATTTTTGGTAAACTGACTTCCTTATTTAGTTTTAATAATTGTTTGGTGTTAACTTGCTAAACATTTTTGTTATTTTTCAAAGCTTACGACTCCCAACAATCCATAAAAGGTTGACTGGTTTTGCAAGTTAGCGACCCAACGTTTGGTTCTAAGGAGTAAATCGAGTACGCTTGGTGCCAATTCATCAAGTCCTCATACACTTGAACGACCAACCCGTGATGTTATTGAAGTAGAGTGGATAGGGCAGCCCATCCTTCAACCTGCTCCTTTGACCACTATCTTTCCTCTTGATCAACCTGCTGATAGAAAGAAGGATAAGGGAAAAAGGAAGTCCCATCGGTAAAGGGAGAAAGCATCTTCCTCTAAATCACATAAAAAAGTCCTTAAGCAGAAGGAGGAACACCACCTTTGGAGGTGGCATCTCAGGCACCGAGTTGCATTTGGGTGCAAAGGTCTCGTTCAACTTGAGCGAGGCTGAAAAGGATAGGTTGAAGGGTATCACCGAAGAAAGTGGTAGATTCCTTTGCTTAGCTCAACATGCAGGCAGTGTTGTTGAGCACCAAGGTTGCCATTGGGGTTATAGGGTGGAGGTCAAGCGATTGGAGAAAGATCTATTTGTTTCTCAACTAGACTTGGATCAAACTTTAAATGTTATTATTGACATGAACGCTGAACTGAAGGCATCCATTGTCGCACACACCAACTGTCAGTAAAACCAAGAGGACTTGGAAGCTCGCCTAGTAGAGTCCATGGTACTGAGAAGCATTTGGTTGAGGCAAATACTCACCTTCATTGTCAAGTAGACAACATTATGCTAGATCGTTATAAGGATAAGGAGGCAATGGATTATTTAACTAAGCAAAATACAACTCTCTCGATTGAACAAGAGGAAATTGGTCAAGTTGTTATTGACCGACATGAGGCCAAATTCAAGAAGGCCCTCGCTCAGGCGATGCATTTCTACAATGTTACCTAGGACAGAGGCAAATTCAATGTCATGAAGAATTTCTATGAAGGGAAGTTGATAAACCTTCATGAGATGTAGGTCGATGGGGGTGATGATCATGTTGCTGACACTACTGCTGTTGTAAAACACACCACTAGTTCTTAGGATGTTTAATTTAGTTTAGGCTCATTTGAGCTTTTACTTTTTTGTAAAAAGTATAGGCTATCTTCATTTGGACAAGTTTTTGTAGAAACCATACTTTTAGGCAATGAAAATCATATTTTATCTCGATTAGTTTTATTTCTATTTTAGCTTAACTATCTTTAACGTTGTAATGTTAGCAATATTGATTAGTTGTTTTCACGTAATGTAATTTTAATTTAATCCATCTGTTGGAGTCTAAGTGAAGTTGTACTCATTATGAATGAATTATTCAATAAGGTCTTTGCCAAAAAAATTTCTTAATCGTTTTTGTTGATTGTAATGTGTGGCAGGGGTTTTTATAACTTGCCCTTAACCACTTGTTTAATTTATCGATAATGAAGTGTTAGGTAGGGTTTAGTTGCCTGAACTCTTCCTTGACAATAGTTGTTAATATGATACACCGTATGAGTTCTTTTTGAACTTGTCCTTAACAATTAAATTTTTCACGATCAAATCGTTCAGTAGGGGTTTTGTTGCCGTAACTCTTCCTTAACTTAGAGTTGTTAATATCATATGTGGTAGGAGTTCTTGGAACTTGTCCTTAATTGTTGAGTCAGAATGCTCGATTATATAGAAACTACAATTGCTTGTCTTGAAAATATGATTTTACTGCTTTGGTTGCCTTGTTAAAACCTCCTCAACCAAAATTCTCCTTAGGGAAAAATATTAGTGGTAGGAAAAAGTACACCGATCAAAGTGTACAAAGTTTAACTAAAATAAAGCTTAAGATGAGACACGTTCCAAGTATTAGGCACACTCTTTCCATTTGGATGCTGCAAATGGTATCTTTCATTCTTTAAATTTTCCACTATCTTGAAGGGTCTTTCCTAATTCGATGCAAGCTTGCCATATGTGAGTTTCTTTCAAACTTCATTCGTTTTTTTCCAAACTTGGTCTCCTTTATTGGAGCTTATCAATTTGACTTTACTATTATATCTTTGAGCGACCATGCTCCTACATGCTTCTGTTTGAATGGTTAATGTTTTTCTTCGTTTGTTTATTCGTTTATACTATCCAATTCTATTCTTAACTATTTCCTAAGAGAAGGTTCATTAATCTCTACTTACGTGTTTCTGTCGTAAGTTAGATTTAAATAAAATGTTATCCATAAACTCATTATTTTTATTTTTATCAAACTAAAAGAGGTAACTCTGAGTTGCATCTTATAAGTCTTTTATACAATATTTTTAAATATAAAAAAAATTATTATATATTTTTTTCATAACTAATGTAATTAATTATGATCTAGTTATCATAAATATAATTTAAGTAATTACATTTAATAATATTTTAATTTTATTCTTTTAGTTCAATATCAATTTAATGATATTAAAAATTCCTTTTAACACTATGAGTAACTAATTTTGTTCTTTGAATTTTAGTAAAGAAAATATGATATGATTAGTTTAAAATTTTAACTTCAATATTTTATTCATCATGTTTTTAATAATTTTTGAACTTATTTCGGTTGTATGAATCGAGCCTTCTCTTCCACTGGTTGTCTTCAAATTCAATTCCTATTTGTCAACATTGTCACGAGTATCTCTCAAAGGTCTTTTGTTATCAAAGTTAGTTGAGTTCAAATAACAAGAACAATAATACATAATTAATCAGTTGCCTACCACCTTATCTCGAACCTTTATTGATAAACTTTGTAATGGACTTGTAATTATGGTCAAATATAACTAACCTTGATTAAGCCTTTATCCAAAATGATTTGAATTAACCAACTTAATCTTAACTATTCACTCATTGTGATACCTTAACTGTATAGTTTGTTGCAAGAAATTTATCTGAACTTAAAGTTGACTGATCAACTAATTATTGATCAATCCAAATATATTATATAGTTGGGTTAAATATGTTTTTAGTCTCTATACTATCAAGCGATTTTGGTTTTAGTCCCTCTTTCAAAGTAAGGTACATTTTAGTTCTCCTTCTTAAGGAAACTTTGATTTTAGTCCTCCAAAACTAATACTGTTAAAAACCAGCTGACGTGGCTAATGGTAGTCTGTCATTTTTTTCGCTGGTCAATCTTTCGCTTCTTACCCTCCTCTCTCTCTCCCTTCGACTCTACCACAGAGAAACCCCCATGCGCAACCACCTCCACCACCCTCACTTCCATGGCCAACATAAAAGCACCAACCTTTATTTGCGTGCCTCCACCATCATCATCCTCGTCAGAGCGAAAGCAATCGCGCGAAGAAGACAACGCAGTTCACACCACCTAAATCGCCAACGTCCATGGCAGCCACCACACGCAACACAACAACGCCACCGATCCTTTTCTTCTTCCCATCTTGCATCTACAGTAAACAGATCCAGAGTACCTGTCATCCCCTTCGCATTAAAGGGCAATCAGAAATAGCCACCAACGCTACGCCTTCAATTTCGAAACCTGCAAGAACCCTAACCCAGATCGAAAGGGTTACTACCATTGAGAAATCCCAATCGCGATTCCTTCGTCTTCCGCCACCAATCGTGATTCAATCTCCACTGTCTTCACAACCTGAAACGCAGAAAGACCAAAAATAGTAGAGAAACCCAGTTCGCCTTGCCCAAAATGTGATTTCCTTACAGAAATTGGAGCTTCCCAAATCCCAAGCAGCGGAGGTGGCGGCGGGGGAGGAGGTAAATTTCTCGCGAGAGAATTTTGGTCCCTTGAAGGAACATGTCATTCTTCCCTTGGAGTGACCTACTACTGTTTTCAATATAGTAGTTCTCGTTTGCAGTAATCTCAACGTTATCAATTTTAACACCGTTAAATGGATAGGACTTCAATCATACAATTTTGAAAACTTTGGAACCTAATTTATACATTTTTAAATCCGGGTACTAAATTGGAAAAACCCACTTAACATAGAGACCAAGTAAGCATTTAAACCTATATGAAGATAAAACGAAATCTAGTATATTCTCTAACAAAACCCTTAGGAAGATATACGATCTCAGTAACATCGACGATAATGAGACTTAAGCAACTTGCAAACAAACAAGTGATGGTAACCCAACCTTTTTTATTGAAGATCCCATAAATAAGTTTCATACCAGAATCTAGCTATCCTCTGAAAAAACCCTTGGAAAAAAAATATATGATCTCAGAAGCATGGAGGGGAATAAAACTTAAGCGACTTGCAAACAAACAAAGGTAACCCAACCTTTGTGATTAAAGATCCCATGAATAAGGTTCATATGGGTAAAAACAAATCACTTGTTATTTCTGATAGCACTAATTGATTTTAAATCAAATATGTCCATTCTTATGATGGGGGTGTGTGTGTGAAAGTGTTAGAGATTGCATTATTGAGAGGTTAAACTTTGTAATTAAAACTCTATGGTGAAAGAATTTTAGTTTAAAAGGTTTTAATGATCTTCATATCCCTTAGGGTGATGTATGATTTGCAGCATACACTTAATGAAATTATCTATATGAATGTCAAGTGAGACTATTTGCATGAGATCTTAGCATGATCTCTAGAACACTCATGAATATTGGGCATGTGCATGACTTAGTAAACACAACACAACAATAACAAGAAGGATTGTGGGGATGTATTGTGATTGATAAACCTCTAAGACATATTCAATGTCCTTGGTTCATATAGCTTGTTATACCAACTGCTGTGTGTTAAGTTTCTCTATCTATGACTAGTTCATATAGTTCATCATACCAACTTTGATACATTACATTTTATAAAACTCAGGAAGACTTTTTGTTTCTTTCTTTCAATTTTTCTTTCTTATCTTTTGTAATATGTAGAAGATTGTTATAAAATCTGTATGTGAATGTTGCCGAGTAAAACGCATCATCTATACTTTGAAACAATTTGATTCCTATGAAACGCAAGGTTCTTCTGCAAACCAAGGCATGAGATTTTTCCAAAGTTCCTTTTCTTTGTTGAAAATAGTTTTAGCCAGCAACTTATGTGGTATTCTTTCACAAATCTTGGACTTTGGGTTGATTTAGAAACTTTATAAACAGAGTGCGATGCATTCTTCAAAACATATCATTCTCACATTCTCTTATTTCTATTATTTTCTCTCCTCTCTTTTCTTTCTAAGTTAAATATTTTACTATTAGTATTCCTTGTTAGTTTTGATATTCTTATATATTTAGAAAAATTCTTATTCATGCACAACAAATTACATATAAATTCTTAAAAACGATAAATCTATACTTATTAAAAAAATAATCTTAATTTTATCTTATTTTTCCAATAATACATTAAAGTCAACCTTGCAAATTTCTCCTAATGAAGACATGATCCAAATGTTTAAAATACAAAGTTTATAAAAATTTATTTCAAACACACAACTCACCTCTCTTTCTTAATATTTTTTACCAATACTTTGCAAATCGTTATTGAATTATTTTAACATATTTTCATAATTTTTTTTACGAGAATTATCGTAACATATTTTCATAATCTTTTTTACGAGAAGTGGTAGACACATCAATTGTGAGGTGAAATGTAAAACTCTCCAGATTGTTTGTTTCTTTATTAAACTTGATCAACAAATCCTATAAATACATATAAGAAATTAAATAAATAAGTGATAAGTAAATACATTGTAAATAAATAAGTACACAAAATTAGGGTATACAAAATGCTAAGAACAAATTGCAGAACAAAAGGATGATAGCATGTACAATAAAATAGTCTACTTAAAAAAATACAAAACATACTGAAACTCTAATCTTATTAAAACAATGGAATCCAAAATTGTCAAATAGATGAAGAAAAAAACATAAACTTGAACGGATCAAAGCACTATCATCAAGATATGTAAAGATAAAGTAGCAAACCATATATCATGAAATTGGGAAAAATAATTATTTATGAAAAGTTGCAGAGCATGAGGAGAAGTATTTTTCCTGCTATCTTGAATTAAATTTATGGGCTGAATTTAGAAATATATTCTTAAATTATATCCATTTAAGAACTGGACTGGATTGTCCAGTATGAGCCCACATCAGTCATATGTGGATATACATCGGCACAAGCTGAATTTAGAGTACTTTAATACTACTCCTAAACTCACGCAACCAAAAGCTGAATCATTCTGTGACATGTGAAGAAATAGGACATGTAGGTCTTGCAAGCAAAGTAACACTATCCTAAAAAGTCGAAAACAACGGACAATTTTTTTTTTAAAATATTTTACATATTTCATTTTAATTTATAATAAATGTGTCAAAATATTTTTTTTTTCAAAGATAACTAGAATCCTCATGAGTAGGATCTCTGATGAAGAGGATAGATAATTCATAGAAGAATCAGTGAACACAAAAAAGAGGAGGATAAGAGCAAACTAATTTCGTTGAAGTATTTATGAGCTTGAACTCCTAAACTTTAACAAGAACAAGAATTATATTTAATTTTAAAAATAAGTAATTTAAAAAGATTAAACTTTGTTACCCATTTACTTGTAATCTAATCATTAAAATAACTTTTCTTGTAAATTTGCCGACCAAATTCACACTAAAGTTTAGCAAGACTACCGAGGAAGAGAATATATATGCATGAGTTTTCAGACATGTTTCAGGAAGTAGAAAATTTCAGGTAGGCTTCCAAATGTCAACAAAAACAACATTACCGAGTGTTTATTTTAAGGCAGTTCATATTTATTTACAGGCTTCAAAACGATGAGAGAAGTCCACACACCGTTATCAACAGCGTTACCAAACCTACCAAGATTCCAAGAGTCTAAGCTCTCTTGGTCACTATCACCATCATCAACAGCGTTACCAAACCTACCAAGATTCCTCCCAGGGCATATATATCATCAAAGAAACTTGTTTTAGTGTTCCCATCGGCATCCATCTTCTCTTTCTCAGAATCAGATGATGAGAATATGTTCTCAAGGAAACCAGGCACCCTACACCTCCTTACCACTTCAATCACTCTATGCTTTAAATTCCGCAGACGATCACTGATATTGGAAAACACGTTTCGCGAGTGAGACTCGGATGATGCTTCCATTTTTTCAGGTGTTTCAACTACTTCAGAAGCACAACTTGATAACTTTTCCACTTCCTCAGTTTCCTCTGCTCCAAATTCAGCCACTGAAACACAATTCAATTAACATCTAAGCACTAAGAAAGGTTTATTTTTTAATGGCCTATCCTATCAAACTCCTAAGAGTGATATAGGGACAAAATTTTCACACCATTCCAAAAGTAATGGGACAAACATTAAAAACAAGGACAATGCCTGAGTCCAATTCCTTGGATACTTTTTTATGTTGTTTTCCAAGTAGAATTGAACTATTAGAATTCTACCTTCGTAGTTTATGCTAAATTTCAATGTACACCTTTATTATGTGAATAACTGAGTAAAACTCCAATTTTGGTTGGAGAAAAGTACTAAAAGCACTGAAGGAACGGTTCAGTTTTAATTTTGAAATAAAAAAAAATAAAAAAAGTCTGAGTTTTCAGTTTTTAGAACGATCTATCCTACAGAACAAAGACCCGTTAACTAGGAAATAGGATTACCTGTTAGTTGTGCTTGTAAGAGCCTGACAGTAGGATTTTTCATGACTGCATTCCATACATTTGGATCACAAGCAAGTGAAGCCACAGCAGCCTGGTTGAAACCAAAGACAAGTGAATTCTATCAATTAATTCAATAAATGAACCTAAACCTTCATTTAATAGCCTTTTAGATATCATACACAAAACGAGATTGCTAAAGAGACCGTAATTTTGACTTCACCATCAGTTTACCTGAACCTCACGACTTGAGCTAAGCAAATGAAAAGCCCGAATTGCATTCTCTGGCGCTGAAGGATTTGAAATTGTGTCATAAAGTGTAGGAGACAGAGCAGAGACTTCACAACCAGGAGATGAATAAGAAGAAGAATCGGGAGAAAAATATACTCTGAAAAAAACAAAACATAAGATCCCACAGAGATAAGTATCACTAGATCTAATATCCCACAACATATGTGTCTACGTGAACAAGAAAACCATCCTCCAACCCGAAAAGCAGCATGATCCAAAAGACAAAACTAATAACCATGGTCCCATGATAGCATCTTGACCCAAAAAAGGGAATTTACACAGTATAACTTCATCAAGCAATAATTTCTTCAAGACCAAAGTAAAATACTGGGAGTGAACTTGATGACAGACACAGAACAAGAACATGTTTGGATAACTGTTGAACCCATTCCAAAACTACATTCAGAAAAAAACATATATAAAGTATTATTCTTCAAAAATGTGTTCAGTCAATCAAAATGGTTATCCAAACACGCACCAGGTTTAACAGCACCAAATTTACTGAGACAATAATCATATATCAAGAAACAAGGATAAAATACGTTGAAGGAAAGAGTTTAAAAACGGAATAATAGGCAAGGTTAACAAAGGCAACAGATTTCATCCCTAGTATTAACAAGAACAATCAATGAGATAAGATGCAAGTACTTCCTAGCATTTATACTATTATTATCCTCAAACTTATTTTACAAAGGTGAATAAGAGCAAGAGCCGAAGAAGGTATCATTTTCAATAAGATGTGGGTTTCCATATTTAGAAGAAAAAAAATGATTTACTTAGAGAATTTAATTGCAATCCTCCTAATGTGTCGTTTAAACTATCAACATGAAAAGATTAAAAATTTCAACTTTCACTGATTCTGAGCCCAAACCCAAACGAAACACAGTTAAGAAGAAAAGATCCTTACAGTAACCATAAAAATGAAACCTTTAGAAAAGCTAAGCAGAGTTAGAAAGTAAAACCAAAACAAAGACTTCAAAACAGAGATTGAAACCACAAATACACAAAAAATAACAAAATAAAATAAATTTATATTGCAACAATCATCATCTATTGAAAAAAAATATTTTACTGATCAATCGCGTCCTTCAAGTCTGTAGTCGCTTCCTTAGCTTCCTCGAAAGTGGGGGCAGAACCAAACACCACCCTCGGCACAACCAAACCGCCGTCGTCGGCAAAGTCCCACTCGTCCCACGATGCCGCCGTGTGCACCGGGACAACCTCAGCAGCCTTCGCTCCCTGCGACGACACGCCAGCTACCGACAAGGGTGGCGACGCGTTGCGAACCGATTGCTCGGTCGGGAGCGCCACCGGAAAGCCATGAAGACCCGACTTGGAGACGCCAATGCCGGCAATCTTCGCCGCCGTCCTCATAACTCCTCCGCCACCCATTTGAGCAATAAGTGAAGTGAGAGTAGCACGAGAAAGGAATAATCTAATTCTCATACGTTGTGATCACTTTTAAATAGGAGAATTTGTTAAAATCCTTTTAAATATTCTACGCGGTACACATTCCTAAAAGATCAGCACAACATTTTTTTTATTATCGCCTTATCTTATTTTAAATAGAAGACGTTTAGTATTTCTATTAATTTTATATACTTTTTAAATAAAATATGTGTTTTATTTTTCATGATGTGTGTAATTTATGATTTAAATGAAAATAAATAAGGGAGCAATATAGGATATAAATTTGAGTAAAAAGGGGGAAATAATTGTAGTAGGAAATAGTAAAAACTTAGTAAATGATTATTTTATTTTTTATTTTACTATTGTATATATGTTAGATAGTTGTAAGATTTAAAATACTATAATTTTAAAATATAAGTATGAATAAATTGGATATTAATATTTGTTATAAATATCCGTGGAAGCACTTCATTTATTTATTTTGTAATGAGTTTATTATTTCTTTTACAAAAAGTAATAAATAAAAATATCACGAACTAATACATTTGATTATACACTTTGATAACTAAATATTGTTTAACTACAAAATATAGTAAGAATTATTGATGTCAGGTAGCTAAAAAAGTTAATCAGTTAAACGACAATAATTAGAAATTGTAAAAATAATAAGAGAACAGTGGAGGATTACGGAATTATAAATTATTATGATTCTTCTTAACTTTAAAATTATTTATTGATTTTATTCATCTTTTACTTTCATAAAATATTTTTATCGGATATATTTAGTTAACGTACACCGGATCTCAATACAATTAAGCACGCTGCAAAAACAATCATAATTATTGTTTTGGTAGTGGATTCGGTACACTCACCTATACATTTATTTCTCAGTCTTATAAGCCGTCCGGTCACCTACACCTTCTCTCCAACCTTCAGTCCGTCCGTCAAAAACAATCATAATTATTGTTTTGGTAGTGGATTCGGTACACTCACCTATACATTTATTTCTCAGTCTTATAAACCGTCCGGTCACCTACACCTTCTCTCCAACCTTCAGTCCGTCCGTCTCTAGCGTCTTTCTTCTAGTAGCGGCCGGTCGCCTACCTGCCAAAGATACTCCGACGCTCAAGTTAGAATTAAGTCTGTTCGGTTACTCGGTTCTTGGTATTAAATGCAATTCAATTCAAGTCACCTACCTCTTACTGTTGACCTCTATATATAGTGTCAATTTTGAGCCCGAGGTTAAGGCTTTTTTAATCAAAGCCCAATAACACTTTAATCAGGACCCAAAAGCTGTTAAACTCCTATTAAAATTAACTTACCTCAGAATCTCTCGGACGTGGCCGGTCGGCCATTTCGATCTTCGACTATTCTTGATGCCGGCCGACCACAGATCGGCCTGTTGCCCAGTATTTCTTCCGGTCAGCCTATGGCCGGGCCGGGTGACCAGTACAATTATTATTTTGAAATTGAACAAATGTGACTCATAAATTAAATAGTATATTGATTAATTAAATTTTAAAATTCATAAATATAAGTTTGAGATAAAAAGATAAGTGATGGCATTTAATATACATTAATTATTAAAATTGTCGAATTTTTACTAACTTCTCCTACGAGTTATGAAGCATTAGCCACACCAAAACCCTACAGCCCAGCAAGCTGAAATGCTAGCTAACAGAAAAAGTACCACTCGCCTAGAATTAAATTATATTTTATTAGGTTAAATTTAATTAAAATTAATTTTTAATTTATATTTAATTTATATTATATTATATTATATTATATTATATATATATATATATATATATATATATATATATATTGTAATTTTATTTAAATTTTATTTTAAAATGTATAAAATACTGTTTTTTATTTTTAGCGGGTACCCGCGGGTATTTTTTAAACGAGTATCCGGCAAGTAGCGGGTCGGGTGGCAGGTATATTTTTATCCGGCGGGTCGGGTTGCGGGTAGGTACTATCCGTGTCTGACCCGACCCGTTGCCATCCCTAGGTGGAGGCATTTCTAGGGCTCAAGGGTCCATCTTTCTTCATCATCATCATTCAATCCATCCTTTGGTTCTAGAATGTATAGGAGTAGCTAAACTCCATTTCATTGGGGTTGAATGTAATGTATCTAAACTCTTTGTAACTCTTCCCATGCAATAGAATCTCTTTTTGTATTCATGTGTTCTATCTATTATTTTCACTTGCATTATGGAGTGTGTGTGTGTGTGTGTATATATATATATATATATATATATATATATATATATATATGCCTTTTTGTTTGTGTCTAATCATTGAGAAGTATTTTTGAACCTAGACCAGAATAGAACAACTAAGAGGCTTAGTTCTAGATATAAACTAAGGTTCTTGGTCATTCTTAACATCTTTTCTTAATGCAAATCTTATGTTTGAATATCTGAGAGATTAATATTTCTTATGTAAAGATTTAGGGTTTGCTTTTAAGGAATTAGGTAAGTTTACATTTAATGTAAATGTTTGAAGATGTTAGAATCATATTATGTGGTGAAGTGATTAGAGTTTGGGTCATGAAATCCAACCCTAATGAGTATTTACCCATATCACTTTATAATCATTAGTTTCAGTTAGTGTCTTTAGTTTACAATACTCTTGAACAAATCATCTATTGAAATCATCATTTAAATTAGTAAGTAGTCATAATTACCTAAACAATTGCAAACCCTTTAGGACACGATATTTGGACTTACTATTTATATTACTTGAACGATTTGGTATGCTTGCCAAAGAGTTAACAACGTACGAGTATGTGATTCGCTTATGCTAGAGTAGAGACCTGTGCGATTAGGTTGAACGGTCATATATAGTTGGATAATATATTGATGGTAACGCCACTAACTTGTGAGTTTGCAAAGGGAATAAGTGGGTATTCCATGGGAATGAGGGTTTTCCTTTGAACTTCTTCCCATGTATTCATGCCTTTTCAACGATATACTCATAAGAATACTGTGCAAAGAGTTTCAAATGGGTGTATTACGCCAACTGAACATTGTGCCTACCTAGTTACACCCGGGTGTGCATTCAGGCCTTTAAGATCTTATGATCGACACTAGATTTGACCCCAATGTCAGCCCTATTCCTATGTCATCTTTTCACCTGGCCGAACATTAAGAAAGGGTTGATGTATGTCGTAGTCGAGAAGGAGAATGATTGTTCTCTTTATATGTAACATCCTACAAGGGGTTCAAGACTGGATACTTCAAGGTTGGAATAAAGGAAGTCAATATGAAATACTTGTTTAATGTTGACAATCGACCTGAATTTCCTTTGTATTGGACCTAAGATCTTAAGCGAATGTCTTCCTAGCTCATATCCTTAATGAAATTGGAAGAACTGTCAAAACTAACGGTTATTAATATGCTTCTCTACTGTCTCTAATCTAGGAGAATTTTACAATGTTTTTGGCATTCAACCCTCTGCGATGACATTTTTGGTAAACTGACTTCCTTATTTAGTTTTAATAATTGTTTGGTGTTAACTTGCTAAACATTTTTGTTATTTTTCAAAGCTTACGACTCCCAACAATCCATAAAAGGTTGACTGGTTTTGCAAGTTAGCGACCCAACGTTTGGTTCTAAGGAGTAAATCGAGTACGCTTGGTGCCAATTCATCAAGTCCTCATACACTTGAACGACCAACCCGTGATGTTATTGAAGTAGAGTGGATAGGGCAGCCCATCCTTCAACCTGCTCCTTTGACCACTATCTTTCCTCTTGATCAACCTGCTGATAGAAAGAAGGATAAGGGAAAAAGGAAGTCCCATCGGTAAAGGGAGAAAGCATCTTCCTCTAAATCACATAAAAAAGTCCTTAAGCAGAAGGAGGAACACCACCTTTGGAGGTGGCATCTCAGGCACCGAGTTGCATTTGGGTGCAAAGGTCTCGTTCAACTTGAGCGAGGCTGAAAAGGATAGGTTGAAGGGTATCACCGAAGAAAGTGGTAGATTCCTTTGCTTAGCTCAACATGCAGGCAGTGTTGTTGAGCACCAAGGTTGCCATTGGGGTTATAGGGTGGAGGTCAAGCGATTGGAGAAAGATCTATTTGTTTCTCAACTAGACTTGGATCAAACTTTAAATGTTATTATTGACATGAACGCTGAACTGAAGGCATCCATTGTCGCACACACCAACTGTCAGTAAAACCAAGAGGACTTGGAAGCTCGCCTAGTAGAGTCCATGGTACTGAGAAGCATTTGGTTGAGGCAAATACTCACCTTCATTGTCAAGTAGACAACATTATGCTAGATCGTTATAAGGATAAGGAGGCAATGGATTATTTAACTAAGCAAAATACAACTCTCTCGATTGAACAAGAGGAAATTGGTCAAGTTGTTATTGACCGACATGAGGCCAAATTCAAGAAGGCCCTCGCTCAGGCGATGCATTTCTACAATGTTACCTAGGACAGAGGCAAATTCAATGTCATGAAGAATTTCTATGAAGGGAAGTTGATAAACCTTCATGAGATGTAGGTCGATGGGGGTGATGATCATGTTGCTGACACTACTGCTGTTGTAAAACACACCACTAGTTCTTAGGATGTTTAATTTAGTTTAGGCTCATTTGAGCTTTTACTTTTTTGTAAAAAGTATAGGCTATCTTCATTTGGACAAGTTTTTGTAGAAACCATACTTTTAGGCAATGAAAATCATATTTTATCTCGATTAGTTTTATTTCTATTTTAGCTTAACTATCTTTAACGTTGTAATGTTAGCAATATTGATTAGTTGTTTTCACGTAATGTAATTTTAATTTAATCCATCTGTTGGAGTCTAAGTGAAGTTGTACTCATTATGAATGAATTATTCAATAAGGTCTTTGCCAAAAAAATTTCTTAATCGTTTTTGTTGATTGTAATGTGTGGCAGGGGTTTTTATAACTTGCCCTTAACCACTTGTTTAATTTATCGATAATGAAGTGTTAGGTAGGGTTTAGTTGCCTGAACTCTTCCTTGACAATAGTTGTTAATATGATACACCGTATGAGTTCTTTTTGAACTTGTCCTTAACAATTAAATTTTTCACGATCAAATCGTTCAGTAGGGGTTTTGTTGCCGTAACTCTTCCTTAACTTAGAGTTGTTAATATCATATGTGGTAGGAGTTCTTGGAACTTGTCCTTAATTGTTGAGTCAGAATGCTCGATTATATAGAAACTACAATTGCTTGTCTTGAAAATATGATTTTACTGCTTTGGTTGCCTTGTTAAAACCTCCTCAACCAAAATTCTCCTTAGGGAAAAATATTAGTGGTAGGAAAAAGTACACCGATCAAAGTGTACAAAGTTTAACTAAAATAAAGCTTAAGATGAGACACGTTCCAAGTATTAGGCACACTCTTTCCATTTGGATGCTGCAAATGGTATCTTTCATTCTTTAAATTTTCCACTATCTTGAAGGGTCTTTCCTAATTCGATGCAAGCTTGCCATATGTGAGTTTCTTTCAAACTTCATTCGTTTTTTTCCAAACTTGGTCTCCTTTATTGGAGCTTATCAATTTGACTTTACTATTATATCTTTGAGCGACCATGCTCCTACATGCTTCTGTTTGAATGGTTAATGTTTTTCTTCGTTTGTTTATTCGTTTATACTATCCAATTCTATTCTTAACTATTTCCTAAGAGAAGGTTCATTAATCTCTACTTACGTGTTTCTGTCGTAAGTTAGATTTAAATAAAATGTTATCCATAAACTCATTATTTTTATTTTTATCAAACTAAAAGAGGTAACTCTGAGTTGCATCTTATAAGTCTTTTATACAATATTTTTAAATATAAAAAAAATTATTATATATTTTTTTCATAACTAATGTATTTAATTATGATCTAGTTATCATAAATATAATTTAAGTAATTACATTTAATAATATTTTAATTTTATTCTTTTAGTTCAATATCAATTTAATGATATTAAAAATTCCTTTTAACACTATGAGTAACTAATTTTGTTCTTTGAATTTTAGTAAAGAAAATATGATATGATTAGTTTAAAATTTTAACTTCAATATTTTATTCATCATGTTTTTAATAATTTTTGAACTTATTTCGGTTGTATGAATCGAGCCTTCTCTTCCACTGGTTGTCTTCAAATTCAATTCCTATTTGTCAACATTGTCACGAGTATCTCTCAAAGGTCTTTTGTTATCAAAGTTAGTTGAGTTCAAATAACAAGAACAATAATACATAATTAATCAGTTGCCTACCACCTTATCTCGAACCTTTATTGATAAACTTTGTAATGGACTTGTAATTATGGTCAAATATAACTAACCTTGATTAAGCCTTTATCCAAAATGATTTGAATTAACCAACTTAATCTTAACTATTCACTCATTGTGATACCTTAACTGTATAGTTTGTTGCAAGAAATTTATCTGAACTTAAAGTTGACTGATCAACTAATTATTGATCAATCCAAATATATTATATAGTTGGGTTAAATATGTTTTTAGTCTCTATACTATCAAGCGATTTTGGTTTTAGTCCCTCTTTCAAAGTAAGGTACATTTTAGTTCTCCTTCTTAAGGAAACTTTGATTTTAGTCCTCCAAAACTAATACTGTTAAAAACCAGCTGACGTGGCTAATGGTAGTCTGTCATTTTTTTCGCTGGTCAATCTTTCGCTTCTTACCCTCCTCTCTCTCTCCCTTCGACTCTACCACAGAGAAACCCCCATGCGCAACCACCTCCACCACCCTCACTTCCATGGCCAACATAAAAGCACCAACCTTTATTTGCGTGCCTCCACCATCATCATCCTCGTCAGAGCGAAAGCAATCGCGCGAAGAAGACAACGCAGTTCACACCACCTAAATCGCCAACGTCCATGGCAGCCACCACACGCAACACAACAACGCCACCGATCCTTTTCTTCTTCCCATCTTGCATCTACAGTAAACAGATCCAGAGTACCTGTCATCCCCTTCGCATTAAAGGGCAATCAGAAATAGCCACCAACGCTACGCCTTCAATTTCGAAACCTGCAAGAACCCTAACCCAGATCGAAAGGGTTACTACCATTGAGAAATCCCAATCGCGATTCCTTCGTCTTCCGCCACCAATCGTGATTCAATCTCCACTGTCTTCACAACCTGAAACGCAGAAAGACCAAAAATAGTAGAGAAACCCAGTTCGCCTTGCCCAAAATGTGATTTCCTTACAGAAATTGGAGCTTCCCAAATCCCAAGCAGCGGAGGTGGCGGCGGGGGAGGAGGTAAATTTCTCGCGAGAGAATTTTGGTCCCTTGAAGGAACATGTCATTCTTCCCTTGGAGTGACCTACTACTGTTTTCAATATAGTAGTTCTCGTTTGCAGTAATCTCAACGTTATCAATTTTAACACCGTTAAATGGATAGGACTTCAATCATACAATTTTGAAAACTTTGGAACCTAATTTATACATTTTTAAATCCGGGTACTAAATTGGAAAAACCCACTTAACATAGAGACCAAGTAAGCATTTAAACCTATATGAAGATAAAACGAAATCTAGTATATTCTCTAACAAAACCCTTAGGAAGATATACGATCTCAGTAACATCGACGATAATGAGACTTAAGCAACTTGCAAACAAACAAGTGATGGTAACCCAACCTTTTTTATTGAAGATCCCATAAATAAGTTTCATACCAGAATCTAGCTATCCTCTGAAAAAACCCTTGGAAAAAAAATATATGATCTCAGAAGCATGGAGGGGAATAAAACTTAAGCGACTTGCAAACAAACAAAGGTAACCCAACCTTTGTGATTAAAGATCCCATGAATAAGGTTCATATGGGTAAAAACAAATCACTTGTTATTTCTGATAGCACTAATTGATTTTAAATCAAATATGTCCATTCTTATGGTGGGGGTGTGTGTGTGAAAGTGTTAGAGATTGCATTATTGAGAGGTTAAACTTTGTAATTAAAACTCTATGGTGAAAGAATTTTAGTTTAAAAGGTTTTAATGATCTTCATATCCCTTAGGGTGATGTATGATTTGCAGCATACACTTAATGAAATTATCTATATGAATGTCAAGTGAGACTATTTGCATGAGATCTTAGCATGATCTCTAGAACACTCATGAATATTGGGCATGTGCATGACTTAGTAAACACAACACAACAATAACAAGAAGGATTGTGGGGATGTATTGTGATTGATAAACCTCTAAGACATATTCAATGTCCTTGGTTCATATAGCTTGTTATACCAACTGCTGTGTGTTAAGTTTCTCTATCTATGACTAGTTCATATAGTTCATCATACCAACTTTGATACATTACATTTTATAAAACTCAGGAAAACTTTTTGTTTCTTTCTTTCAATTTTTCTTTCTTATCTTTTGTAATATGTAGAAGATTGTTATAAAATCTGTATGTGAATGTTGCCGAGTAAAACGCATCATCTATACTTTGAAACAATTTGATTCCTATGAAACGCAAGGTTCTTCTGCAAACCAAGGCATGAGATTTTCCCAAAGTTCCTTTTCTTTGTTGAAAATAGTTTTAGCCAGCAACTTATGTGGTATTCTTTCACAAATCTTGGACTTTGGGTTGATTTAGAAACTTTATAAACAGAGTGCGATGCATTCTTCAAAACATATCATTCTCACATTCTCTTATTTCTATTATTTTCTCTCCTCTCTTTTCTTTCTAAGTTAAATATTTTACTATTAGTATTCCTTGTTAGTTTTGATATTCTTATATATTTAGAAAAATTCTTATTCATGCACAACAAATTACATATAAATTCTTAAAAACGATAAATCTATACTTATTAAAAAAATAATCTTAATTTTATCTTATTTTTCCAATAATACATTAAAGTCAACCTTGCAAATTTCTCCTAATGAAGACATGATCCAAATGTTTAAAATACAAAGTTTATAAAAATTTATTTCAAACACACAACTCACCTCTCTTTCTTAATATTTTTTACCAATACTTTGCAAATCGTTATTGAATTATTTTAACATATTTTCATAATTTTTTTTACGAGAATTATCGTAACATATTTTCATAATCTTTTTTACGAGAAGTGGTAGACACATCAATTGTGAGGTGAAATGTAAAACTCTCCAGATTGTTTGTTTCTTTATTAAACTTGATCAACAAATCCTATAAATACATATAAGAAATTAAATAAATAAGTGATAAGTAAATACATTGTAAATAAATAAGTACACAAAATTAGGGTATACAAAATGCTAAGAACAAATTGCAGAACAAAAGGATGATAGCATGTACAATAAAATAGTCTACTTAAAAAAATACAAAACATACTGAAACTCTAATCTTATTAAAACAATGGAATCCAAAATTGTCAAATAGATGAAGAAAAAAACATAAACTTGAACGGATCAAAGCACTATCATCAAGATATGTAAAGATAAAGTAGCAAACCATATATCATGAAATTGGGAAAAATAATTATTTATGAAAAGTTGCAGAGCATGAGGAGAAGTATTTTTCCTGCTATCTTGAATTAAATTTATGGGCTGAATTTAGAAATATATTCTTAAATTATATCCATTTAAGAACTGGACTGGATTGTCCAGTATGAGCCCACATCAGTCATATGTGGATATACATCGGCACAAGCTGAATTTAGAGTACTTTAATACTACTCCTAAACTCACGCAACCAAAAGCTGAATCATTCTGTGACATGTGAAGAAATAGGACATGTAGGTCTTGCAAGCAAAGTAACACTATCCTAAAAAGTCGAAAACAACGGACAATTTTTTTTTTAAAATATTTTACATATTTCATTTTAATTTATAATAAATGTGTCAAAATATTTTTTTTTTCAAAGATAACTAGAATCCTCATGAGTAGGATCTCTGATGAAGAGGATAGATAATTCATAGAAGAATCAGTGAACACAAAAAAGAGGAGGATAAGAGCAAACTAATTTCGTTGAAGTATTTATGAGCTTGAACTCCTAAACTTTAACAAGAACAAGAATTATATTTAATTTTAAAAATAAGTAATTTAAAAAGATTAAACTTTGTTACCCATTTACTTGTAATCTAATCATTAAAATAACTTTTCTTGTAAATTTGCCGACCAAATTCACACTAAAGTTTAGCAAGACTACCGAGGAAGAGAATATATATGCATGAGTTTTCAGACATGTTTCAGGAAGTAGAAAATTTCAGGTAGGCTTCCAAATGTCAACAAAAACAACATTACCGAGTGTTTATTTTAAGGCAGTTCATATTTATTTACAGGCTTCAAAACGATGAGAGAAGTCCACACACCGTTATCAACAGCGTTACCAAACCTACCAAGATTCCAAGAGTCTAAGCTCTCTTGGTCACTATCACCATCATCAACAGCGTTACCAAACCTACCAAGATTCCTCCCAGGGCATATATATCATCAAAGAAACTTGTTTTAGTGTTCCCATCGGCATCCATCTTCTCTTTCTCAGAATCAGATGATGAGAATATGTTCTCAAGGAAACCAGGCACCCTACACCTCCTTACCACTTCAATCACTCTATGCTTTAAATTCCGCAGACGATCACTGATATTGGAAAACACGTTTCGCGAGTGAGACTCGGATGATGCTTCCATTTTTTCAGGTGTTTCAACTACTTCAGAAGCACAACTTGATAACTTTTCCACTTCCTCAGTTTCCTCTGCTCCAAATTCAGCCACTGAAACACAATTCAATTAACATCTAAGCACTAAGAAAGGTTTATTTTTTAATGGCCTATCCTATCAAACTCCTAAGAGTGATATAGGGACAAAATTTTCACACCATTCCAAAAGTAATGGGACAAACATTAAAAACAAGGACAATGCCTGAGTCCAATTCCTTGGATACTTTTTTATGTTGTTTTCCAAGTAGAATTGAACTATTAGAATTCTACCTTCGTAGTTTATGCTAAATTTCAATGTACACCTTTATTATGTGAATAACTGAGTAAAACTCCAATTTTGGTTGGAGAAAAGTACTAAAAGCACTGAAGGAACGGTTCAGTTTTAATTTTGAAATAAAAAAAAATAAAAAAAGTCTGAGTTTTCAGTTTTTAGAACGATCTATCCTACAGAACAAAGACCCGTTAACTAGGAAATAGGATTACCTGTTAGTTGTGCTTGTAAGAGCCTGACAGTAGGATTTTTCATGACTGCATTCCATACATTTGGATCACAAGCAAGTGAAGCCACAGCAGCCTGGTTGAAACCAAAGACAAGTGAATTCTATCAATTAATTCAATAAATGAACCTAAACCTTCATTTAATAGCCTTTTAGATATCATACACAAAACGAGATTGCTAAAGAGACCGTAATTTTGACTTCACCATCAGTTTACCTGAACCTCACGACTTGAGCTAAGCAAATGAAAAGCCCGAATTGCATTCTCTGGCGCTGAAGGATTTGAAATTGTGTCATAAAGTGTAGGAGACAGAGCAGAGACTTCACAACCAGGAGATGAATAAGAAGAAGAATCGGGAGAAAAATATACTCTGAAAAAAACAAAACATAAGATCCCACAGAGATAAGTATCACTAGATCTAATATCCCACAACATATGTGTCTACGTGAACAAGAAAACCATCCTCCAACCCGAAAAGCAGCATGATCCAAAAGACAAAACTAATAACCATGGTCCCATGATAGCATCTTGACCCAAAAAAGGGAATTTACACAGTATAACTTCATCAAGCAATAATTTCTTCAAGACCAAAGTAAAATACTGGGAGTGAACTTGATGACAGACACAGAACAAGAACATGTTTGGATAACTGTTGAACCCATTCCAAAACTACATTCAGAAAAAAACATATATAAAGTATTATTCTTCAAAAATGTGTTCAGTCAATCAAAATGGTTATCCAAACACGCACCAGGTTTAACAGCACCAAATTTACTGAGACAATAATCATATATCAAGAAACAAGGATAAAATACGTTGAAGGAAAGAGTTTAAAAACGGAATAATAGGCAAGGTTAACAAAGGCAACAGATTTCATCCCTAGTATTAACAAGAACAATCAATGAGATAAGATGCAAGTACTTCCTAGCATTTATACTATTATTATCCTCAAACTTATTTTACAAAGGTGAATAAGAGCAAGAGCCGAAGAAGGTATCATTTTCAATAAGATGTGGGTTTCCATATTTAGAAGAAAAAAAATGATTTACTTAGAGAATTTAATTGCAATCCTCCTAATGTGTCGTTTAAACTATCAACATGAAAAGATTAAAAATTTCAACTTTCACTGATTCTGAGCCCAAACCCAAACGAAACACAGTTAAGAAGAAAAGATCCTTACAGTAACCATAAAAATGAAACCTTTAGAAAAGCTAAGCAGAGTTAGAAAGTAAAACCAAAACAAAGACTTCAAAACAGAGATTGAAACCACAAATACACAAAAAATAACAAAATAAAATAAATTTATATTGCAACAATCATCATCTATTGAAAAAAAATATTTTACTGATCAATCGCGTCCTTCAAGTCTGTAGTCGCTTCCTTAGCTTCCTCGAAAGTGGGGGCAGAACCAAACACCACCCTCGGCACAACCAAACCGCCGTCGTCGGCAAAGTCCCACTCGTCCCACGATGCCGCCGTGTGCACCGGGACAACCTCAGCAGCCTTCGCTCCCTGCGACGACACGCCAGCTACCGACAAGGGTGGCGACGCGTTGCGAACCGATTGCTCGGTCGGGAGCGCCACCGGAAAGCCATGAAGACCCGACTTGGAGACGCCAATGCCGGCAATCTTCGCCGCCGTCCTCATAACTCCTCCGCCACCCATTTGAGCAATAAGTGAAGTGAGAGTAGCACGAGAAAGGAATAATCTAATTCTCATACGTTGTGATCACTTTTAAATAGGAGAATTTGTTAAAATCCTTTTAAATATTCTACGCGGTACACATTCCTAAAAGATCAGCACAACATTTTTTTTATTATCGCCTTATCTTATTTTAAATAGAAGACGTTTAGTATTTCTATTAATTTTATATACTTTTTAAATAAAATATGTGTTTTATTTTTCATGATGTGTGTAATTTATGATTTAAATGAAAATAAATAAGGGAGCAATATAGGATATAAATTTGAGTAAAAAGGGGGAAATAATTGTAGTAGGAAATAGTAAAAACTTAGTAAATGATTATTTTATTTTTTATTTTACTATTGTATATATGTTAGATAGTTGTAAGATTTAAAATACTATAATTTTAAAATATAAGTATGAATAAATTGGATATTAATATTTGTTATAAATATCCGTGGAAGCACTTCATTTATTTATTTTGTAATGAGTTTATTATTTCTTTTACAAAAAGTAATAAATAAAAATATCACGAACTAATACATTTGATTATACACTTTGATAACTAAATATTGTTTAACTACAAAATATAGTAAGAATTATTGATGTCAGGTAGCTAAAAAAGTTAATCAGTTAAACGACAATAATTAGAAATTGTAAAAATAATAAGAGAACAGTGGAGGATTACGGAATTATAAATTATTATGATTCTTCTTAACTTTAAAATTATTTATTGATTTTATTCATCTTTTACTTTCATAAAATATTTTTATCGGATATATTTAGTTAACGTACACCGGATCTCAATACAATTAAGCACGCTGCAAAAACAATCATAATTATTGTTTTGGTAGTGGATTCGGTACACTCACCTATACATTTATTTCTCAGTCTTATAAGCCGTCCGGTCACCTACACCTTCTCTCCAACCTTCAGTCCGTCCGTCAAAAACAATCATAATTATTGTTTTGGTAGTGGATTCGGTACACTCACCTATACATTTATTTCTCAGTCTTATAAGCCGTCCGGTCACCTACACCTTCTCTCCAACCTTCAGTCCGTCCGTCTCTAGCGTCTTTCTTCTAGTAGCGGCCGGTCGCCTACCTGCCAAAGATACTCCGACGCTCAAGTTAGAATTAAGTCTGTTCGGTTACTCGGTTCTTGGTATTAAATGCAATTCAATTCAAGTCACCTACCTCTTACTGTTGACCTCTATATATAGTGTCAATTTTGAGCCCGAGGTTAAGGCTTTTTTAATCAAAGCCCAATAACACTTTAATCAGGACCCAAAAGCTGTTAAACTCCTATTAAAATTAACTTACCTCAGAATCTCTCGGACGTGGCCGGTCGGCCATTTCGATCTTCGACTATTCTTGATGCCGGCCGACCACAGATCGGCCTGTTGCCCAGTATTTCTTCCGGTCAGCCTATGGCCGGGCCGGGTGACCAGTACAATTATTATTTTGAAATTGAACAAATGTGACTCATAAATTAAATAGTATATTGATTAATTAAATTTTAAAATTCATAAATATAAGTTTGAGATAAAAAGATAAGTGATGGCATTTAATATACATTAATTATTAAAATTGTCGAATTTTTACTAACTTCTCCTACGAGTTATGAAGCATTAGCCACACCAAAACCCTACAGCCCAGCAAGCTGAAATGCTAGCTAACAGAAAAAGTACCACTCGCCTAGAATTAAATTATATTTTATTAGGTTAAATTTAATTAAAATTAATTTTTAATTTATATTTAATTTATATTATATTATATTATATTATATTATATTATATATATATATATATATTGTAATTTTATTTAAATTTTATTTTAAAATGTATAAAATACTGTTTTTTATTTTTAGCGGGTACCCGCGGGTATTTTTTAAACGAGTATCCGGCAAGTAGCGGGTCGGGTGGCAGGTATATTTTTATCCGGCGGGTCGGGTTGCGGGTAGGTACTATCCGTGTCTGACCCGACCCGTTGCCATCCCTAGGTGGAGGCATTTCTAGGGCTCAAGGGTCCATCTTTCTTCATCATCATCATTCAATCCATCCTTTGGTTCTAGAATGTATAGGAGTAGCTAAACTCCATTTCATTGGGGTTGAATGTAATGTATCTAAACTCTTTGTAATATATATATATATATATATATATATATATATATATATATATATATATATATATATGCCTTTTTGTTTGTGTCTAATCATTGAGAAGTATTTTTGAACCTAGACCAGAATAGAACAACTAAGAGGCTTAGTTCTAGATATAAACTAAGGTTCTTGGTCATTCTTAACATCTTTTCTTAATGCAAATCTTATGTTTGAATATCTGAGAGATTAATATTTCTTATGTAAAGATTTAGGGTTTGCTTTTAAGGAATTAGGTAAGTTTACATTTAATGTAAATGTTTGAAGTTGTTAGAATCATATTATGTGGTGAAGTGATTAGAGTTTGGGTCATGAAATCCAACCCTAATGAGTATTTACCCATATCACTTTATAATCATTAGTTTCAGTTAGTGTCTTTAGTTTACAATACTCTTGAACAAATCATCTATTGAAATCATCATTTAAATTAGTAAGTAGTCATAATTACCTAAACAATTGCAAACCCTTTAGGACACGATATTTGGACTTACTATTTATATTACTTGAACGATTTGGTATGCTTGCCAAAGAGTTAACAACGTACGAGTATGTGATTCGCTTATGCTAGAGTAGAGACCTGTGCGATTAGGTTGAACGGTCATATATAGTTGGATAATATATTGATGGTAACGCCACTAACTTGTGAGTTTGCAAAGGGAATAAGTGGGTATTCCATGGGAATGAGGGTTTTCCTTTGAACTTCTTCCCATGTATTCATGCCTTTTCAACGATATACTCATAAGAATACTGTGCAAAGAGTTTCAAATGGGTGTATTACGCCAACTGAACATTGTGCCTACCTAGTTACACCCGGGTGTGCATTCAGGCCTTTAAGATCTTATGATCGACACTAGATTTGACCCCAATGTCAGCCCTATTCCTATGTCATCTTTTCACCTGGCCGAACATTAAGAAAGGGTTGATGTATGTCGTAGTCGAGAAGGAGAATGATTGTTCTCTTTATATGTAACATCCTACAAGGGGTTCAAGACTGGATACTTCAAGGTTGGAATAAAGGAAGTCAATATGAAATACTTGTTTAATGTTGACAATCGACCTGAATTTCCTTTGTATTGGACCTAAGATCTTAAGTGAATGTCTTCCTAGCTCATATCCTTAATGAAATTGGAAGAACTGTCAAAACTAACGGTTATTAATATGCTTCTCTACTGTCTCTAATCTAGGAGAATTTTACAATGTTTTTGGCATTCAACCCTCTGCGATGACATTTTTGGTAAACTGACTTCCTTATTTAGTTTTAATAATTGTTTGGTGTTAACTTGCTAAACATTTTTGTTATTTTTCAAAGCTTACGACTCCCAACAATCCATAAAAGGTTGACTGGTTTTGCAAGTTAGCGACCCAACGTTTGGTTCTAAGGAGTAAATCGAGTACGCTTGGTGCCAATTCATCAAGTCCTCATACACTTGAACGACCAACCCGTGATGTTATTGAAGTAGAGTGGATAGGGCAGCCCATCCTTCAACCTGCTCCTTTGACCACTATCTTTCCTCTTGATCAACCTGCTGATAGAAAGAAGGATAAGGGAAAAAGGAAGTCCCATCGGTAAAGGGAGAAAGCATCTTCCTCTAAATCACATAAAAAAGTCCTTAAGCAGAAGGAGGAACACCACCTTTGGAGGTGGCATCTCAGGCACCGAGTTGCATTTGGGTGCAAAGGTCTCGTTCAACTTGAGCGAGGCTGAAAAGGATAGGTTGAAGGGTATCACCGAAGAAAGTGGTAGATTCCTTTGCTTAGCTCAACATGCAGGCAGTGTTGTTGAGCACCAAGGTTGCCATTGGGGTTATAGGGTGGAGGTCAAGCGATTGGAGAAAGATCTATTTGTTTCTCAACTAGACTTGGATCAAACTTTAAATGTTATTATTGACATGAACGCTGAACTGAAGGCATCCATTGTCGCACACACCAACTGTCAGTAAAACCAAGAGGACTTGGAAGCTCGCCTAGTAGAGTCCATGGTACTGAGAAGCATTTGGTTGAGGCAAATACTCACCTTCATTGTCAAGTAGACAACATTATGCTAGATCGTTATAAGGATAAGGAGGCAATGGATTATTTAACTAAGCAAAATACAACTCTCTCGATTGAACAAGAGGAAATTGGTCAAGTTGTTATTGACCGACATGAGGCCAAATTCAAGAAGGCCCTCGCTCAGGCGATGCATTTCTACAATGTTACCTAGGACAGAGGCAAATTCAATGTCATGAAGAATTTCTATGAAGGGAAGTTGATAAACCTTCATGAGATGTAGGTCGATGGGGGTGATGATCATGTTGCTGACACTACTGCTGTTGTAAAACACACCACTAGTTCTTAGGATGTTTAATTTAGTTTAGGCTCATTTGAGCTTTTACTTTTTTGTAAAAAGTATAGGCTATCTTCATTTGGACAAGTTTTTGTAGAAACCATACTTTTAGGCAATGAAAATCATATTTTATCTCGATTAGTTTTATTTCTATTTTAGCTTAACTATCTTTAACGTTGTAATGTTAGCAATATTGATTAGTTGTTTTCACGTAATGTAATTTTAATTTAATCCATCTGTTGGAGTCTAAGTGAAGTTGTACTCATTATGAATGAATTATTCAATAAGGTCTTTGCCAAAAAATTTCTTAATCGTTTTTGTTGATTGTAATGTGTGGCAGGGGTTTTTATAACTTGCCCTTAACCACTTGTTTAATTTATCGATAATGAAGTGTTAGGTAGGGTTTAGTTGCCTGAACTCTTCCTTGACAATAGTTGTTAATATGATACACCGTATGAGTTCTTTTTGAACTTGTCCTTAACAATTAAATTTTTCACGATCAAATCGTTCAGTAGGGGTTTTGTTGCCGTAACTCTTCCTTAACTTAGAGTTGTTAATATCATATGTGGTAGGAGTTCTTGGAACTTGTCCTTAATTGTTGAGTCAGAATGCTCGATTATATAGAAACTACAATTGCTTGTCTTGAAAATATGATTTTACTGCTTTGGTTGCCTTGTTAAAACCTCCTCAACCAAAATTCTCCTTAGGGAAAAATATTAGTGGTAGGAAAAAGTACACCGATCAAAGTGTACAAAGTTTAACTAAAATAAAGCTTAAGATGAGACACGTTCCAAGTATTAGGCACACTCTTTCCATTTGGATGCTGCAAATGGTATCTTTCATTCTTTAAATTTTCCACTATCTTGAAGGGTCTTTCCTAATTCGATGCAAGCTTGCCATATGTGAGTTTCTTTCAAACTTCATTCGTTTTTTTCCAAACTTGGTCTCCTTTATTGGAGCTTATCAATTTGACTTTACTATTATATCTTTGAGCGACCATGCTCCTACATGATTCTGTTTGAATGGTTAATGTTTTTCTTCGTTTGTTTATTCGTTTATACTATCCAATTCTATTCTTAACTATTTCCTAAGAGAAGGTTCATTAATCTCTACTTACGTGTTTCTGTCGTAAGTTAGATTTAAATAAAATGTTATCCATAAACTCATTATTTTTATTTTTATCAAACTAAAAGAGGTAACTCTGAGTTGCATCTTATAAGTCTTTTATACAATATTTTTAAATATAAAAAAAATTATTATATATTTTTTTCATAACTAATGTATTTAATTATGATCTAGTTATCATAAATATAATTTAAGTAATTACATTTAATAATATTTTAATTTTATTCTTTTAGTTCAATATCAATTTAATGATATTAAAAATTCCTTTTAACACTATGAGTAACTAATTTTGTTCTTTGAATTTTAGTAAAGAAAATATGATATGATTAGTTTAAAATTTTAACTTCAATATTTTATTCATCATGTTTTTAATAATTTTTGAACTTATTTCGGTTGTATGAATCGAGCCTTCTCTTCCACTGGTTGTCTTCAAATTCAATTCCTATTTGTCAACATTGTCACGAGTATCTCTCAAAGGTCTTTTGTTATCAAAGTTAGTTGAGTTCAAATAACAAGAACAATAATACATAATTAATCAGTTGCCTACCACCTTATCTCGAACCTTTATTGATAAACTTTGTAATGGACTTGTAATTATGGTCAAATATAACTAACCTTGATTAAGCCTTTATCCAAAATGATTTGAATTAACCAACTTAATCTTAACTATTCACTCATTGTGATACCTTAACTGTATAGTTTGTTGCAAGAAATTTATCTGAACTTAAAGTTGACTGATCAACTAATTATTGATCAATCCAAATATATTATATAGTTGGGTTAAATATGTTTTTAGTCTCTATACTATCAAGCGATTTTGGTTTTAGTCCCTCTTTCAAAGTAAGGTACATTTTAGTTCTCCTTCTTAAGGAAACTTTGATTTTAGTCCTCCAAAACTAATACTGTTAAAAACCAGCTGACGTGGCTAATGGTAGTCTGTCATTTTTTTCGCTGGTCAATCTTTCGCTTCTTACCCTCCTCTCTCTCTCCCTTCGACTCTACCACAGAGAAACCCCCATGCGCAACCACCTCCACCACCCTCACTTCCATGGCCAACATAAAAGCACCAACCTTTATTTGCGTGCCTCCACCATCATCATCCTCGTCAGAGCGAAAGCAATCGCGCGAAGAAGACAACGCAGTTCACACCACCTAAATCGCCAACGTCCATGGCAGCCACCACACGCAACACAACAACGCCACCGATCCTTTTCTTCTTCCCATCTTGCATCTACAGTAAACAGATCCAGAGTACCTGTCATCCCCTTCGCATTAAAGGGCAATCAGAAATAGCCACCAACGCTACGCCTTCAATTTCGAAACCTGCAAGAACCCTAACCCAGATCGAAAGGGTTACTACCATTGAGAAATCCCAATCGCGATTCCTTCGTCTTCCGCCACCAATCGTGATTCAATCTCCACTGTCTTCACAACCTGAAACGCAGAAAGACCAAAAATAGTAGAGAAACCCAGTTCGCCTTGCCCAAAATGTGATTTCCTTACAGAAATTGGAGCTTCCCAAATCCCAAGCAGCGGAGGTGGCGGCGGGGGAGGAGGTAAATTTCTCGCGAGAGAATTTTGGTCCCTTGAAGGAACATGTCATTCTTCCCTTGGAGTGACCTACTACTGTTTTCAATATAGTAGTTCTCGTTTGCAGTAATCTCAACGTTATCAATTTTAACACCGTTAAATGGATAGGACTTCAATCATACAATTTTGAAAACTTTGGAACCTAATTTATACATTTTTAAATCCGGGTACTAAATTGGAAAAACCCACTTAACATAGAGACCAAGTAAGCATTTAAACCTATATGAAGATAAAACGAAATCTAGTATATTCTCTAACAAAACCCTTAGGAAGATATACGATCTCAGTAACATCGACGATAATGAGACTTAAGCAACTTGCAAACAAACAAGTGATGGTAACCCAACCTTTTTATTGAAGATCCCATAAATAAGTTTCATACCAGAATCTAGCTATCCTCTGAAAAAAACCCTTGGAAAAAAAATATATGATCTCAGAAGCATGGAGGGGAATAAAACTTAAGCGACTTGCAAACAAACAAAGGTAACCCAACCTTTGTGATTAAAGATCCCATGAATAAGGTTCATATGGGTAAAAACAAATCACTTGTTATTTCTGATAGCACTAATTGATTTTAAATCAAATATGTCCATTCTTATGATGGGGGTGTGTGTGAAAGTGTTAGAGATTGCATTATTGAGAGGTTAAACTTTGTAATTAAAACTCTATGGTGAAAGAATTTTAGTTTAAAAGGTTTTAATGATCTTCATATCCCTTTAGGGTGATGTATGATTTGCAGGCATACACTTAATGAAATTATCTATATGAATGTCAAGTGAGACTATTTGCATGAGATCTTAGCATGATCTCTAGAACACTCATGAATATTGGGCATGTGCATGACTTAGTAAACACAACACAACAATAACAAGAAGGATTGTGGGGATGTATTGTGATTGATAAACCTCTAAGACATATTCAATGTCCTTGGTTCATATAGCTTGTTATACCAACTGCTGTGTGTTAAGTTTCTCTATCTATGACTAGTTCATATAGTTCATCATACCAACTTTGATACATTACATTTTATAAACTCAGGAAAACTTTTTGTTTCTTTCTTTCAATTTTCTTTCTTATCTTTTGTAATATGTAGAAGATTGTTATAAAATCTGTATGTGAATGTTGCCGAGTAAAACGCATCATCTATACTTTGAAACAATTTGATTCCTATGAAACGCAAGGTTCTTCTGCAAACCAAGGCATGAGATTTTCCCAAAGTTCCTTTTCTTTGTTGAAAATAGTTTTAGCCAGCAACTTATGTGGTATTCTTTCACAAATCTTGGACTTTGGGTTGATTTAGAAACTTTATAAACAGAGTGCGATGCATTCTTCAAAACATATCATTCTCACATTCTCTTATTTCTATTATTTTCTCTCCTCTCTTTTCTTTCTAAGTTAAATATTTTACTATTAGTATTCCTTGTTAGTTTGATATTCTTATATATTTAGAAAAATTCTTATTCATGCACAACAAATTACATATAAATTCTTAAAAACGATAAATCTATACTTATTAAAAAAAATAATCTTAATTTTATCTTATTTTTCCAATAATACATTAAAGTCAACCTTGCAAATTTCTCCTAATGAAGACATGATCCAAATGTTTAAAATACAAAGTTTATAAAATTTATTTCAAACACACAACTCACCTCTCTTCTTAATATTTTTTACCAATACTTTGCAAATCGTTATTGAATTATTTAACATATTTTCATAATTTTTTTTACGAGAATTATCGTAACATATTTTCATAATCTTTTTTACGAGAAGTGGTAGACACATCAATTGTGAGGTGAAATGTAAAACTCTCCAGATTGTTGTTTCTTTATTAAACTTGATCAACAAATCCTATAAATACATATAAGAAATTAAATAATAAGTGATAAGTAAATACATTGTAAATAAATAAGTACACAAAATTAGGGTATACAAAATGCTAAGAACAAATTGCAGAACAAAAGGATGATAGCATGTACAATAAAATAGTCTACTTAAAAAAATACAAAACATACTGAAACTCTAATCTTATTAAAACAATGGAATCCAAAAATTGTCAAATAGATGAAGAAAAAAAACATAAACTTGAACGGATCAAAGCACTATCATCAAGATATGTAAAGATAAAGTAGCAAACCATATATCATGAAATTGGGAAAAATAATTATTTATGAAAAGTTGCAGAGCATGAGGAGAAGTATTTTTCCTGCTATCTTGAATTAAATTTATGGGCTGAATTTAGAAATATATCTTAAATTATATCCATTAAGAACTGGACTGGATTGTCCAGTATGAGCCCACATCAGTCATATGTGGATATACATCGGCACAAGCTGAATTTAGAGTACTTTAATACTACTCCTAAACTCACGCAACCAAAAGCTGAATCATTCTGTGACATGTGAAGAAATAGGACATGTAGGTCTTGCAAGCAAAGTAACACTATCCTAAAAAGTCGAAAACAACGGACAATTTTTTTTTTAAAATATTTTACATATTTCATTTTAATTTATAATAAATGTGTCAAAATATTTTTTTTTTCAAAGATAACTAGAATCCTCATGAGTAGGATCTCTGATGAAGAGGATAGATAATTCATAGAAGAATCAGTGAACACAAAAAAGAGGAGGATAAGAGCAAACTAATTTCGTTGAAGTATTTATGAGCTTGAACTCCTAAACTTTAACAAGAACAAGAATTATATTTAATTTTAAAAATAAGTAATTTAAAAAGATTAAACTTTGTTACCCATTTACTTGTAATCTAATCATTAAAATAACTTTTCTTGTAAATTTGCCGACCAAATTCACACTAAAGTTTAGCAAGACTACCGAGGAAGAGAATATATATGCATGAGTTTTCAGACATGTTTCAGGAAGTAGAAAATTTCAGGTAGGCTTCCAAATGTCAACAAAAACAACATTACCGAGTGTTTATTTTAAGGCAGTTCATATTTATTTACAGGCTTCAAAACGATGAGAGAAGTCCACACACCGTTATCAACAGCGTTACCAAACCTACCAAGATTCCAAGAGTCTAAGCTCTCTTGGTCACTATCACCATCATCAACAGCGTTACCAAACCTACCAAGATTCCTCCCAGGGCATATATATCATCAAAGAAACTTGTTTTAGTGTTCCCATCGGCATCCATCTTCTCTTTCTCAGAATCAGATGATGAGAATATGTTCTCAAGGAAACCAGGCACCCTACACCTCCTTACCACTTCAATCACTCTATGCTTTAAATTCCGCAGACGATCACTGATATTGGAAAACACGTTTCGCGAGTGAGACTCGGATGATGCTTCCATTTTTTCAGGTGTTTCAACTACTTCAGAAGCACAACTTGATAACTTTTCCACTTCCTCAGTTTCCTCTGCTCCAAATTCAGCCACTGAAACACAATTCATTCAAACATCTAAGCACTAAGAAAGGTTTATTTTTTAATGGCCTATCCTATCAAACTCCTAAGAGTGATATAGGGACAAAATTTTCACACCATTCCAAAAGTAATGGGACAAACATTAAAAACAAGGACAATGCCTGAGTCCAATTCCTTGGATACTTTTTTATGTTGTTTTCCAAGTAGAATTGAACTATTAGAATTCTACCTTCGTAGTTTATGCTAAATTTCAATGTACACCTTTATTATGTGAATAACTGAGTAAAACTCCAATTTTGGTTGGAGAAAAGTACTAAAAGCACTGAAGGAACGGTTCAGTTTTAATTTTGAAATAAAAAAAAATAAAAAAAGTCTGAGTTTTCAGTTTTTAGAACGATCTATCCTACAGAACAAAGACCCGTTAACTAGGAAATAGGATTACTGTTAGTTGTGCTTGTAAGAGCCTGACAGTAGGATTTTTCATGACTGCATTCCATACATTTGGATCACAAGCAAGTGAAGCCACAGCAGCCTGGTTGAAACCAAAGACAAGTGAATTCTATCAATTAATTCAATAAATGAACCTAAACCTTCATTTAATAGCCTTTTAGATATCATACACAAAACGAGATTGCTAAAGAGACCGTAATTTTGACTTCACCATCAGTTTACCTGAACCTCACGACTTGAGCTAAGCAAATGAAAAGCCCGAATTGCATTCTCTGGCGCTGAAGGATTTGAAATTGTGTCATAAAGTGTAGGAGACAGAGCAGAGATTCACAACCAGGAGATGAATAAGAAGAAGAATCGGGAGAAAAATATACTCTGAAAAAAACAAAACATAAGATCCCACAGAGATAAGTATCACTAGATCTAATATCCCACAACATATGTGTCTACGTGAACAAGAAAACCATCCTCCAACCGAAAAGCAGCATGATCCAAAAGACAAAACTAATAACCATGGTCCCATGATAGCATCTTTGACCCAAAAAAGGGAATTTACACAGTATAACTTCATCAAGCAATAATTTCTTCAAGACCAAAGTAAAATA
>CP144701.1:2046705-2107432 GCA_036885675.1 Vigna mungo
CTCTGTGTTATGAAAATGGTCCCTTGAGTTGGACTTTCTGTACAAATTGGCAAATTCTCTCGCGTAAACGTTTACAAGGTCTTGTAAACGTTTACAGAGGTCCTTTTGCACTTACCTTGGTGAAATTGCTAAGATGGACCAATTCCAAGTACCTTGAGCCAACACCATGACATCCAACACTCCATGCACAGTTACCAACAACATGGACACAAAACTTATGAAAAAATCACAAAATGGGACTTGGTCCTCTGTGTTATGAAAAGTGGTCCCTTGAGTTGGACTTTCTGTACAAATTGGCAAATTCTCTCGCGTAAACGTTTACAAGGTCTTGTAAACGTTTACAGAGGTCCTTTTGCACTTACCTTGGTGAAATTGCTAAGATGGACCAATTCCAAGTACCTTGAGCCAACACCATGACATCCAACACTCCATGCACAGTTCACCAACAACATGGACACAAAACTTATGAAAAAATCACACAAATGGGACTTGGTCCTCTGTGTTATGAAAAGTGGTCCCTTGAGTTGGACTTTCTGTACAAATTGGCAAATTCTCTCGCGTAAACGTTTACAAGGTCTTGTAAACGTTTACAGAGGTCCTTTTGCACTTACCTTGGTGAAATTGCTAAGATGGACCAATTCCAAGTACCTTGAGCCAACACCATGACATCCAACACTCCATGCACAGTTCACCAACAACATGGACACAAAACTTATGAAAAAATCACACAAATGGGACTTGGTCCTCTGTGTTATGAAAAGTGGTCCCTTGAGTTGGACTTTCTGTACAAATTGGCAAATTCTCTCGCGTAAACGTTTACAAGGTCCGTTTACAGATCCTTTTGCACTTACCTTGGTGAAATTGCTAAGATGGACCAATTCCAAGTACCTTGAGCCAACACCATGACATCCAACACTCCATGCACAGTTCACCAACAACATGGACACAAAACTTATGAAAAAATCACACAAATGGGACTTGGTCCTCTGTGTTATGAAAAGTGGTCCCTTGAGTTGGACTTTCTGTACAAATTGGCAAATTCTCTCGCGTAAACGTTTACAAGGTCTTGTAAACGTTTACAGAGGTCCTTTTGCACTTACCTTGGTGAAATTGCTAAGATGGACCAATTCCAAGTACCTTGAGCCAACACCATGACATCCAACACTCCATGCACAGTCACCAACAACATGGACACAAAACTTATGAAAAAATCACACAAATGGGACTTGGTCCTCTGTGTTATGAAAAGTGGTCCCTTGAGTTGGACTTTCTGTACAAATTGGCAAATTCTCTCGCGTAAACGTTTACAAGGTCTTGTAAACGTTTACAGAGGTCCTTTTGCACTTACCTTGGTGAAATTGCTAAGATGGACCAATTCCAAGTACCTTGAGCCAACACCATGACATCCAACACTCCATGCACAGTTCACCAACAACATGGACACAAAACTTATGAAAAAATCACACAAATGGGACTTGGTCCTCTGTGTTATGAAAAGTGGTCCCTTGAGTTGGACTTTCTGTACAAATTGGCAAATTCTCTCGCGTAAACGTTTACAAGGTCTTGTAAACGTTTACAGAGGTCCTTTTGCACTTACCTTGGTGAAATTGCTAAGATGGACCAATTCCAAGTACCTTGAGCCAACACCATGACATCCAACACTCCATGCACAGTTCACCAACAACATGGACACAAAACTTATGAAAAAATCACACAAATGGGACTTGGTCCTCTGTGTTATGAAAAGTGGTCCCTTGAGTTGGACTTTCTGTACAAATTGGCAAATTCTCTCGCGTAAACGTTTACAAGGTCTTGTAAACGTTTACAGAGGTCCTTTTGCACTTACCTTGGTGAAATTGCTAAGATGGACCAATTCCAAGTACCTTGAGCCAACACCATGACATCCAACACTCCATGCACAGTCACCAACAACATGGACACAAAACTTATGAAAAAATCACACAAATGGACTTGGTCCTCTGTGTTATGAAAAGTGGTCCCTTGAGTTGGACTTTCTGTACAAATTGGCAAATTCTCTCGCGTAAACGTTTACAAGGTCTTGTAAACGTTTACAGAGGTCCTTTTGCACTTACCTTGGTGAAATTGCTAAGATGGACCAATTCCAAGTACCTTGAGCCAACACCATGACATCCAACACTCCATGCACAGTTCACCAACAACATGGACACAAAACTTATGAAAAAATCACACAAATGGGAATTGTCCTCTGTGGTTATGAAAAATTGTCCCTTGAGTTGGACTTTCTGTACAAATTGGCAAATTCTCTCGCGTAAAACGGTTTACAAGGTCTTGTACGTTTACAGAGGTCCTTTTGCACTTACCTTGGTGAAATTGCTAAGATGACCAATTCCAAGTACCTTGTGCCAACACATGACATCCAACACTCCATGCACAGTTAACCAACACATGACACAAAACTTATGAAAAAATCACACAAATTGGGACTTGGTCCTCTGGTTATGAAAGTGGTCCCTTGAGTGGGACTTTCTGTACAAATTGGCAAATTCCTCTCGCGTAACGTTTACAAGGTCTTGTAACCGTTTACAGAGGTCCTTTGCACTTACCTTGGTGAAATTGCTCAAGATGGACCAATTCCAAAGTACCTTGAGCCACACCATGACTCCAACACTCCATGCACAGTTTAACCACACATAGGACACAAAACTTATGAAAAAATCACACAAATGGGACTTGGTCCTCTGTGTTATGAAAAGTGGGTCCCTTGAGTTGGACTTTCTGTACAAATTGGCAAATTCTCTCGCGTGAAACATTTACAAGGTCTTGTAAACGTTTACAGAGGTCCTTTTGCACTTACCTTGGTGAAATTGCTAAGATGGACCAATTCCAAGTACCTTGATGCCAACACCATGACATCCAACACTCCATACACAGTTACCAACAACAGGGACACAAAACTTATGAAAAAATCACACAAATGGGAGTTGGTCCTCTGTGTTATGAAAAGTGGTCCCTTGAGTTGGACTTTCTGTACAAATTGGGCAAATTCTCTCGCGTAAACGTTTACAAGGTCTTGTTAAACGTTTACAGAGGTCCTTTTGCACTTACCTTGTGAAATTGCTAAGATGGACCATTCCAAGTACCTTGAGCCAACACCATGACATCCAACACTCCATGCACAGTTAACCAACAACATGGACACAAAACTTATGAAAAATCACACAAATGGGAGTTGGTCCTCTGTGTTATGAAAAGTGGTCCCTTGAGTTGGACTTTCTGTACAAATTGGCAAATTCTCTCGCGTAAACATTTACAAGGTCTTGTAAACGTTTACAGAGGTCCTTTTGCACTTACCTTGGTGAAATTGCTAAGATGGACCAATTCCAAGTACCTTGAGCCAACACCATGACATCCAACACTCCATGCACAGTTAACCAACAACATGGACACAAAACTTATGAAAAAATCACACAAATGGGACTTGGTCCTCTGTGTTATGAAAAGTGGTCCCTTGAGTTGGACTTTCTGTACAAATTGGCAAATTCTCTCGCGTAAACGTTTACAAGGTCTTGTAAACGTTTACAGAGGTCCTTTTGCACTTACCTTGGTGAAATTGCTAAGATGGACCAATTCCAAGTACCTTGAGCCAACACCATGACATCCAACACTCCATGCACAGTTCACCAACAACATGGACACAAAACTTATGAAAAAATCACACAAATGGGACTTGGTCCTCTGTGTTATGAAAAGTGGTCCCTTGAGTTGGACTTTCTGTACAAATTGGCAATTCTCTCGCGTAAACGTTTACAAGGTCTTGTAAACGTTTACAGAGGTCCTTTTGCACTTACCTTGGTGAAATTGCTAAGATGGACCAATTCCAAGTACCTTGAGCCAACACCATGACATCCAACACTCCATGCACAGTTAACCAACAACATGGACACAAAACTTATGAAAAAATCACACAAATGGGACTTGGTCCTCTGTGTTATGAAAAGTGGTCCCTTGAGTTGGACTTTCTGTACAAATTGGCAAATTCTCTCGCGTAAACGTTTACAAGGTCTTGTAAACGTTTACAGAGGTCCTTTTGCACTTACCTTGGTGAAATTGCTAAGATGGACCAATTCCAAGTACCTTGAGCCAACACCATGACATCCAACACTCCATGCACAGTTCACCAACAACATGGACACAAAACTTATGAAAAAATCACACAAATGGGACTTGGTCCTCTGTGTTATGAAAAGTGGTCCCTTGAGTTGGACTTTCTGTACAAATTGGCAAATTCTCTCGCGTAAACGTTTACAAGGTCTTGTAAACGTTTACAGAGGTCCTTTTGCACTTACCTTGGTGAAATTGCTAAGATGGACCAATTCCAAGTACCTTGAGCCAACACCATGACATCCAACACTCCATGCACAGTTCACCAACAACATGGACACAAAACTTATGAAAAAATCACACAAATGGGACTTGGTCCTCTGTGTTATGAAAAGTGGTCCCTTGAGTTGGACTTTCTGTACAAATTGGCAAATTCTCTCGCGTAAACGTTTACAAGGTCTTGTAAACGTTTACAGAGGTCCTTTTGCACTTACCTTGGTGAAATTGCTAAGATGGACCAATTCCAAGTACCTTGAGCCAACACCATGACATCCAACACTCCATGCACAGTTCACCAACAACATGGACACAAAACTTATGAAAAAATCACACAAATGGGACTTGGTCCTCTGTGTTATGAAAAGTGGTCCCTTGAGTTGGACTTTCTGTACAAATTGGCAAATTCTCTCGCGTAAACGTTTACAAGGTCTTGTAAACGTTTACAGAGGTCCTTTTGCACTTACCTTGGTGAAATTGCTAAGATGGACCAATTCCAAGTACCTTGAGCCAACACCATGACATCCAACACTCCATGCACAGTTCACCAACAACATGGACACAAAACTTATGAAAAAATCACACAAATGGGACTTGGTCCTCTGTGTTATGAAAAGTGGTCCCTTGAGTTGGACTTTCTGTACAAATTGGCAAATTCTCTCGCGTAAACGTTTACAAGGTCTTGTAAACGTTTACAGAGGTCCTTTTGCACTTACCTTGGTGAAATTGCTAAGATGGACCAATTCCAAGTACCTTGAGCCAACACCATGACATCCAACACTCCATGCACAGTTCACCAACAACATGGACACAAAACTTATGAAAAAATCACACAAATGGGACTTGGTCCTCTGTGTTATGAAAAGTGGTCCCTTGAGTTGGACTTTCTGTACAAATTGGCAAATTCTCTCGCGTAAACGTTTACAAGGTCTTGTAAACGTTTACAGAGGTCCTTTTGCACTTACCTTGGTGAAATTGCTAAGATGGACCAATTCCAAGTACCTTGAGCCAACACCATGACATCCAACACTCCATGCACAGTTCACCAACAACATGGACACAAAACTTATGAAAAAATCACACAAATGGGACTTGGTCCTCTGTGTTATGAAAAGTGGTCCCTTGAGTTGGACTTTCTGTACAAATTGGCAAATTCTCTCGCGTAAACGTTTACAAGGTCTTGTAAACGTTTACAGAGGTCCTTTTGCACTTACCTTGGTGAAATTGCTAAGATGGACCAATTCCAAGTACCTTGAGCCAACACCATGACATCCAACACTCCATGCACAGTTCACCAACAACATGGACACAAAACTTATGAAAAAATCACACAAATGGGACTTGGTCCTCTGTGTTATGAAAAGTGGTCCCTTGAGTTGGACTTTCTGTACAAATTGGCAAATTCTCTCGCGTAAACGTTTACAAGGTCTTGTAAACGTTTACAGAGGTCCTTTTGCACTTACCTTGGTGAAATTGCTAAGATGGACCAATTCCAAGTACCTTGAGCCAACACCATGACATCCAACACTCCATGCACAGTTCACCAACAACATGGACACAAAACTTATGAAAAAATCACACAAATGGGACTTGGTCCTCTGTGTTATGAAAAGTGGTCCCTTGAGTTGGACTTTCTGTACAAATTGGCAAATTCTCTCGCGTAAACGTTTACAAGGTCTTGTAAACGTTTACAGAGGTCCTTTTGCACTTACCTTGGTGAAATTGCTAAGATGGACCAATTCCAAGTACCTTGAGCCAACACCATGACATCCAACACTCCATGCACAGTTCACCAACAACATGGACACAAAACTTATGAAAAAATCACACAAATGGGACTTGGTCCTCTGTGTTATGAAAAGTGGTCCCTTGAGTTGGACTTTCTGTACAAATTGGCAAATTCTCTCGCGTAAACGTTTACAAGGTCTTGTAAACGTTTACAGAGGTCCTTTTGCACTTACCTTGGTGAAATTGCTAAGATGGACCAATTCCAAGTACCTTGAGCCAACACCATGACATCCAACACTCCATGCACAGTTCACCAACAACATGGACACAAAACTTATGAAAAAATCACACAAATGGGACTTGGTCCTCTGTGTTATGAAAAGTGGTCCCTTGAGTTGGACTTTCTGTACAAATTGGCAAATTCTCTCGCGTAAACGTTTACAAGGTCTTGTAAACGTTTACAGAGGTCCTTTTGCACTTACCTTGGTGAAATTGCTAAGATGGACCAATTCCAAGTACCTTGAGCCAACACCATGACATCCAACACTCCATGCACAGTTCACCAACAACATGGACACAAAACTTATGAAAAAATCACACAAATGGGACTTGGTCCTCTGTGTTATGAAAAGTGGTCCCTTGAGTTGGACTTTCTGTACAAATTGGCAAATTCTCTCGCGTAAACGTTTACAAGGTCTTGTAAACGTTTACAGAGGTCCTTTTGCACTTACCTTGGTGAAATTGCTAAGATGGACCAATTCCAAGTACCTTGAGCCAACACCATGACATCCAACACTCCATGCACAGTTCACCAACAACATGGACACAAAACTTATGAAAAAATCACACAAATGGGACTTGGTCCTCTGTGTTATGAAAAGTGGTCCCTTGAGTTGGACTTTCTGTACAAATTGGCAAATTCTCTCGCGTAAACGTTTACAAGGTCTTGTAAACGTTTACAGAGGTCCTTTTGCACTTACCTTGGTGAAATTGCTAAGATGGACCAATTCCAAGTACCTTGAGCCAACACCATGACATCCAACACTCCATGCACAGTTCACCAACAACATGGACACAAAACTTATGAAAAAATCACACAAATGGGACTTGGTCCTCTGTGTTATGAAAAGTGGTCCCTTGAGTTGGACTTTCTGTACAAATTGGCAAATTCTCTCGCGTAAACGTTTACAAGGTCTTGTAAACGTTTACAGAGGTCCTTTTGCACTTACCTTGGTGAAATTGCTAAGATGGACCAATTCCAAGTACCTTGAGCCAACACCATGACATCCAACACTCCATGCACAGTTCACCAACAACATGGACACAAAACTTATGAAAAAATCACACAAATGGGACTTGGTCCTCTGTGTTATGAAAAGTGGTCCCTTGAGTTGGACTTTCTGTACAAATTGGCAAATTCTCTCGCGTAAACGTTTACAAGGTCTTGTAAACGTTTACAGAGGTCCTTTTGCACTTACCTTGGTGAAATTGCTAAGATGGACCAATTCCAAGTACCTTGAGCCAACACCATGACATCCAACACTCCATGCACAGTTCACCAACAACATGGACACAAAACTTATGAAAAAATCACACAAATGGGACTTGGTCCTCTGTGTTATGAAAAGTGGTCCCTTGAGTTGGACTTTCTGTACAAATTGGCAAATTCTCTCGCGTAAACGTTTACAAGGTCTTGTAAACGTTTACAGAGGTCCTTTTGCACTTACCTTGGTGAAATTGCTAAGATGGACCAATTCCAAGTACCTTGAGCCAACACCATGACATCCAACACTCCATGCACAGTTCACCAACAACATGGACACAAAACTTATGAAAAAATCACACAAATGGGACTTGGTCCTCTGTGTTATGAAAAGTGGTCCCTTGAGTTGGACTTTCTGTACAAATTGGCAAATTCTCTCGCGTAAACGTTTACAAGGTCTTGTAAACGTTTACAGAGGTCCTTTTGCACTTACCTTGGTGAAATTGCTAAGATGGACCAATTCCAAGTACCTTGAGCCAACACCATGACATCCAACACTCCATGCACAGTTCACCAACAACATGGACACAAAACTTATGAAAAAATCACACAAATGGGACTTGGTCCTCTGTGTTATGAAAAGTGGTCCCTTGAGTTGGACTTTCTGTACAAATTGGCAAATTCTCTCGCGTAAACGTTTACAAGGTCTTGTAAACGTTTACAGAGGTCCTTTTGCACTTACCTTGGTGAAATTGCTAAGATGGACCAATTCCAAGTACCTTGAGCCAACACCATGACATCCAACACTCCATGCACAGTTCACCAACAACATGGACACAAAACTTATGAAAAAATCACACAAATGGGACTTGGTCCTCTGTGTTATGAAAAGTGGTCCCTTGAGTTGGACTTTCTGTACAAATTGGCAAATTCTCTCGCGTAAACGTTTACAAGGTCTTGTAAACGTTTACAGAGGTCCTTTTGCACTTACCTTGGTGAAATTGCTAAGATGGACCAATTCCAAGTACCTTGAGCCAACACCATGACATCCAACACTCCATGCACAGTTCACCAACAACATGGACACAAAACTTATGAAAAAATCACACAAATGGGACTTGGTCCTCTGTGTTATGAAAAGTGGTCCCTTGAGTTGGACTTTCTGTACAAATTGGCAAATTCTCTCGCGTAAACGTTTACAAGGTCTTGTAAACGTTTACAGAGGTCCTTTTGCACTTACCTTGGTGAAATTGCTAAGATGGACCAATTCCAAGTACCTTGAGCCAACACCATGACATCCAACACTCCATGCACAGTTCACCAACAACATGGACACAAAACTTATGAAAAAATCACACAAATGGGACTTGGTCCTCTGTGTTATGAAAAGTGGTCCCTTGAGTTGGACTTTCTGTACAAATTGGCAAATTCTCTCGCGTAAACGTTTACAAGGTCTTGTAAACGTTTACAGAGGTCCTTTTGCACTTACCTTGGTGAAATTGCTAAGATGGACCAATTCCAAGTACCTTGAGCCAACACCATGACATCCAACACTCCATGCACAGTTCACCAACAACATGGACACAAAACTTATGAAAAAATCACACAAATGGGACTTGGTCCTCTGTGTTATGAAAAGTGGTCCCTTGAGTTGGACTTTCTGTACAAATTGGCAAATTCTCTCGCGTAAACGTTTACAAGGTCTTGTAAACGTTTACAGAGGTCCTTTTGCACTTACCTTGGTGAAATTGCTAAGATGGACCAATTCCAAGTACCTTGAGCCAACACCATGACATCCAACACTCCATGCACAGTTCACCAACAACATGGACACAAAACTTATGAAAAAATCACACAAATGGGACTTGGTCCTCTGTGTTATGAAAAGTGGTCCCTTGAGTTGGACTTTCTGTACAAATTGGCAAATTCTCTCGCGTAAACGTTTACAAGGTCTTGTAAACGTTTACAGAGGTCCTTTTGCACTTACCTTGGTGAAATTGCTAAGATGGACCAATTCCAAGTACCTTGAGCCAACACCATGACATCCAACACTCCATGCACAGTTCACCAACAACATGGACACAAAACTTATGAAAAAATCACACAAATGGGACTTGGTCCTCTGTGTTATGAAAAGTGGTCCCTTGAGTTGGACTTTCTGTACAAATTGGCAAATTCTCTCGCGTAAACGTTTACAAGGTCTTGTAAACGTTTACAGAGGTCCTTTTGCACTTACCTTGGTGAAATTGCTAAGATGGACCAATTCCAAGTACCTTGAGCCAACACCATGACATCCAACACTCCATGCACAGTTCACCAACAACATGGACACAAAACTTATGAAAAAATCACACAAATGGGACTTGGTCCTCTGTGTTATGAAAAGTGGTCCCTTGAGTTGGACTTTCTGTACAAATTGGCAAATTCTCTCGCGTAAACGTTTACAAGGTCTTGTAAACGTTTACAGAGGTCCTTTTGCACTTACCTTGGTGAAATTGCTAAGATGGACCAATTCCAAGTACCTTGAGCCAACACCATGACATCCAACACTCCATGCACAGTTCACCAACAACATGGACACAAAACTTATGAAAAAATCACACAAATGGGACTTGGTCCTCTGTGTTATGAAAAGTGGTCCCTTGAGTTGGACTTTCTGTACAAATTGGCAAATTCTCTCGCGTAAACGTTTACAAGGTCTTGTAAACGTTTACAGAGGTCCTTTTGCACTTACCTTGGTGAAATTGCTAAGATGGACCAATTCCAAGTACCTTGAGCCAACACCATGACATCCAACACTCCATGCACAGTTCACCAACAACATGGACACAAAACTTATGAAAAAATCACACAAATGGGACTTGGTCCTCTGTGTTATGAAAAGTGGTCCCTTGAGTTGGACTTTCTGTACAAATTGGCAAATTCTCTCGCGTAAACGTTTACAAGGTCTTGTAAACGTTTACAGAGGTCCTTTTGCACTTACCTTGGTGAAATTGCTAAGATGGACCAATTCCAAGTACCTTGAGCCAACACCATGACATCCAACACTCCATGCACAGTTCACCAACAACATGGACACAAAACTTATGAAAAAATCACACAAATGGGACTTGGTCCTCTGTGTTATGAAAAGTGGTCCCTTGAGTTGGACTTTCTGTACAAATTGGCAAATTCTCTCGCGTAAACGTTTACAAGGTCTTGTAAACGTTTACAGAGGTCCTTTTGCACTTACCTTGGTGAAATTGCTAAGATGGACCAATTCCAAGTACCTTGAGCCAACACCATGACATCCAACACTCCATGCACAGTTCACCAACAACATGGACACAAAACTTATGAAAAAATCACACAAATGGGACTTGGTCCTCTGTGTTATGAAAAGTGGTCCCTTGAGTTGGACTTTCTGTACAAATTGGCAAATTCTCTCGCGTAAACGTTTACAAGGTCTTGTAAACGTTTACAGAGGTCCTTTTGCACTTACCTTGGTGAAATTGCTAAGATGGACCAATTCCAAGTACCTTGAGCCAACACCATGACATCCAACACTCCATGCACAGTTCACCAACAACATGGACACAAAACTTATGAAAAAATCACACAAATGGGACTTGGTCCTCTGTGTTATGAAAAGTGGTCCCTTGAGTTGGACTTTCTGTACAAATTGGCAAATTCTCTCGCGTAAACGTTTACAAGGTCTTGTAAACGTTTACAGAGGTCCTTTTGCACTTACCTTGGTGAAATTGCTAAGATGGACCAATTCCAAGTACCTTGAGCCAACACCATGACATCCAACACTCCATGCACAGTTCACCAACAACATGGACACAAAACTTATGAAAAAATCACACAAATGGGACTTGGTCCTCTGTGTTATGAAAAGTGGTCCCTTGAGTTGGACTTTCTGTACAAATTGGCAAATTCTCTCGCGTAAACGTTTACAAGGTCTTGTAAACGTTTACAGAGGTCCTTTTGCACTTACCTTGGTGAAATTGCTAAGATGGACCAATTCCAAGTACCTTGAGCCAACACCATGACATCCAACACTCCATGCACAGTTCACCAACAACATGGACACAAAACTTATGAAAAAATCACACAAATGGGACTTGGTCCTCTGTGTTATGAAAAGTGGTCCCTTGAGTTGGACTTTCTGTACAAATTGGCAAATTCTCTCGCGTAAACGTTTACAAGGTCTTGTAAACGTTTACAGAGGTCCTTTTGCACTTACCTTGGTGAAATTGCTAAGATGGACCAATTCCAAGTACCTTGAGCCAACACCATGACATCCAACACTCCATGCACAGTTCACCAACAACATGGACACAAAACTTATGAAAAAATCACACAAATGGGACTTGGTCCTCTGTGTTATGAAAAGTGGTCCCTTGAGTTGGACTTTCTGTACAAATTGGCAAATTCTCTCGCGTAAACGTTTACAAGGTCTTGTAAACGTTTACAGAGGTCCTTTTGCACTTACCTTGGTGAAATTGCTAAGATGGACCAATTCCAAGTACCTTGAGCCAACACCATGACATCCAACACTCCATGCACAGTTCACCAACAACATGGACACAAAACTTATGAAAAAATCACACAAATGGGACTTGGTCCTCTGTGTTATGAAAAGTGGTCCCTTGAGTTGGACTTTCTGTACAAATTGGCAAATTCTCTCGCGTAAACGTTTACAAGGTCTTGTAAACGTTTACAGAGGTCCTTTTGCACTTACCTTGGTGAAATTGCTAAGATGGACCAATTCCAAGTACCTTGAGCCAACACCATGACATCCAACACTCCATGCACAGTTCACCAACAACATGGACACAAAACTTATGAAAAAATCACACAAATGGGACTTGGTCCTCTGTGTTATGAAAAGTGGTCCCTTGAGTTGGACTTTCTGTACAAATTGGCAAATTCTCTCGCGTAAACGTTTACAAGGTCTTGTAAACGTTTACAGAGGTCCTTTTGCACTTACCTTGGTGAAATTGCTAAGATGGACCAATTCCAAGTACCTTGAGCCAACACCATGACATCCAACACTCCATGCACAGTTCACCAACAACATGGACACAAAACTTATGAAAAAATCACACAAATGGGACTTGGTCCTCTGTGTTATGAAAAGTGGTCCCTTGAGTTGGACTTTCTGTACAAATTGGCAAATTCTCTCGCGTAAACGTTTACAAGGTCTTGTAAACGTTTACAGAGGTCCTTTTGCACTTACCTTGGTGAAATTGCTAAGATGGACCAATTCCAAGTACCTTGAGCCAACACCATGACATCCAACACTCCATGCACAGTTCACCAACAACATGGACACAAAACTTATGAAAAAATCACACAAATGGGACTTGGTCCTCTGTGTTATGAAAAGTGGTCCCTTGAGTTGGACTTTCTGTACAAATTGGCAAATTCTCTCGCGTAAACGTTTACAAGGTCTTGTAAACGTTTACAGAGGTCCTTTTGCACTTACCTTGGTGAAATTGCTAAGATGGACCAATTCCAAGTACCTTGAGCCAACACCATGACATCCAACACTCCATGCACAGTTCACCAACAACATGGACACAAAACTTATGAAAAAATCACACAAATGGGACTTGGTCCTCTGTGTTATGAAAAGTGGTCCCTTGAGTTGGACTTTCTGTACAAATTGGCAAATTCTCTCGCGTAAACGTTTACAAGGTCTTGTAAACGTTTACAGAGGTCCTTTTGCACTTACCTTGGTGAAATTGCTAAGATGGACCAATTCCAAGTACCTTGAGCCAACACCATGACATCCAACACTCCATGCACAGTTCACCAACAACATGGACACAAAACTTATGAAAAAATCACACAAATGGGACTTGGTCCTCTGTGTTATGAAAAGTGGTCCCTTGAGTTGGACTTTCTGTACAAATTGGCAAATTCTCTCGCGTAAACGTTTACAAGGTCTTGTAAACGTTTACAGAGGTCCTTTTGCACTTACCTTGGTGAAATTGCTAAGATGGACCAATTCCAAGTACCTTGAGCCAACACCATGACATCCAACACTCCATGCACAGTTCACCAACAACATGGACACAAAACTTATGAAAAAATCACACAAATGGGACTTGGTCCTCTGTGTTATGAAAAGTGGTCCCTTGAGTTGGACTTTCTGTACAAATTGGCAAATTCTCTCGCGTAAACGTTTACAAGGTCTTGTAAACGTTTACAGAGGTCCTTTTGCACTTACCTTGGTGAAATTGCTAAGATGGACCAATTCCAAGTACCTTGAGCCAACACCATGACATCCAACACTCCATGCACAGTTCACCAACAACATGGACACAAAACTTATGAAAAAATCACACAAATGGGACTTGGTCCTCTGTGTTATGAAAAGTGGTCCCTTGAGTTGGACTTTCTGTACAAATTGGCAAATTCTCTCGCGTAAACGTTTACAAGGTCTTGTAAACGTTTACAGAGGTCCTTTTGCACTTACCTTGGTGAAATTGCTAAGATGGACCAATTCCAAGTACCTTGAGCCAACACCATGACATCCAACACTCCATGCACAGTTCACCAACAACATGGACACAAAACTTATGAAAAAATCACACAAATGGGACTTGGTCCTCTGTGTTATGAAAAGTGGTCCCTTGAGTTGGACTTTCTGTACAAATTGGCAAATTCTCTCGCGTAAACGTTTACAAGGTCTTGTAAACGTTTACAGAGGTCCTTTTGCACTTACCTTGGTGAAATTGCTAAGATGGACCAATTCCAAGTACCTTGAGCCAACACCATGACATCCAACACTCCATGCACAGTTCACCAACAACATGGACACAAAACTTATGAAAAAATCACACAAATGGGACTTGGTCCTCTGTGTTATGAAAAGTGGTCCCTTGAGTTGGACTTTCTGTACAAATTGGCAAATTCTCTCGCGTAAACGTTTACAAGGTCTTGTAAACGTTTACAGAGGTCCTTTTGCACTTACCTTGGTGAAATTGCTAAGATGGACCAATTCCAAGTACCTTGAGCCAACACCATGACATCCAACACTCCATGCACAGTTCACCAACAACATGGACACAAAACTTATGAAAAAATCACACAAATGGGACTTGGTCCTCTGTGTTATGAAAAGTGGTCCCTTGAGTTGGACTTTCTGTACAAATTGGCAAATTCTCTCGCGTAAACGTTTACAAGGTCTTGTAAACGTTTACAGAGGTCCTTTTGCACTTACCTTGGTGAAATTGCTAAGATGGACCAATTCCAAGTACCTTGAGCCAACACCATGACATCCAACACTCCATGCACAGTTCACCAACAACATGGACACAAAACTTATGAAAAAATCACACAAATGGGACTTGGTCCTCTGTGTTATGAAAAGTGGTCCCTTGAGTTGGACTTTCTGTACAAATTGGCAAATTCTCTCGCGTAAACGTTTACAAGGTCTTGTAAACGTTTACAGAGGTCCTTTTGCACTTACCTTGGTGAAATTGCTAAGATGGACCAATTCCAAGTACCTTGAGCCAACACCATGACATCCAACACTCCATGCACAGTTCACCAACAACATGGACACAAAACTTATGAAAAAATCACACAAATGGGACTTGGTCCTCTGTGTTATGAAAAGTGGTCCCTTGAGTTGGACTTTCTGTACAAATTGGCAAATTCTCTCGCGTAAACGTTTACAAGGTCTTGTAAACGTTTACAGAGGTCCTTTTGCACTTACCTTGGTGAAATTGCTAAGATGGACCAATTCCAAGTACCTTGAGCCAACACCATGACATCCAACACTCCATGCACAGTTCACCAACAACATGGACACAAAACTTATGAAAAAATCACACAAATGGGACTTGGTCCTCTGTGTTATGAAAAGTGGTCCCTTGAGTTGGACTTTCTGTACAAATTGGCAAATTCTCTCGCGTAAACGTTTACAAGGTCTTGTAAACGTTTACAGAGGTCCTTTTGCACTTACCTTGGTGAAATTGCTAAGATGGACCAATTCCAAGTACCTTGAGCCAACACCATGACATCCAACACTCCATGCACAGTTCACCAACAACATGGACACAAAACTTATGAAAAAATCACACAAATGGGACTTGGTCCTCTGTGTTATGAAAAGTGGTCCCTTGAGTTGGACTTTCTGTACAAATTGGCAAATTCTCTCGCGTAAACGTTTACAAGGTCTTGTAAACGTTTACAGAGGTCCTTTTGCACTTACCTTGGTGAAATTGCTAAGATGGACCAATTCCAAGTACCTTGAGCCAACACCATGACATCCAACACTCCATGCACAGTTCACCAACAACATGGACACAAAACTTATGAAAAAATCACACAAATGGGACTTGGTCCTCTGTGTTATGAAAAGTGGTCCCTTGAGTTGGACTTTCTGTACAAATTGGCAAATTCTCTCGCGTAAACGTTTACAAGGTCTTGTAAACGTTTACAGAGGTCCTTTTGCACTTACCTTGGTGAAATTGCTAAGATGGACCAATTCCAAGTACCTTGAGCCAACACCATGACATCCAACACTCCATGCACAGTTCACCAACAACATGGACACAAAACTTATGAAAAAATCACACAAATGGGACTTGGTCCTCTGTGTTATGAAAAGTGGTCCCTTGAGTTGGACTTTCTGTACAAATTGGCAAATTCTCTCGCGTAAACGTTTACAAGGTCTTGTAAACGTTTACAGAGGTCCTTTTGCACTTACCTTGGTGAAATTGCTAAGATGGACCAATTCCAAGTACCTTGAGCCAACACCATGACATCCAACACTCCATGCACAGTTCACCAACAACATGGACACAAAACTTATGAAAAAATCACACAAATGGGACTTGGTCCTCTGTGTTATGAAAAGTGGTCCCTTGAGTTGGACTTTCTGTACAAATTGGCAAATTCTCTCGCGTAAACGTTTACAAGGTCTTGTAAACGTTTACAGAGGTCCTTTTGCACTTACCTTGGTGAAATTGCTAAGATGGACCAATTCCAAGTACCTTGAGCCAACACCATGACATCCAACACTCCATGCACAGTTCACCAACAACATGGACACAAAACTTATGAAAAAATCACACAAATGGGACTTGGTCCTCTGTGTTATGAAAAGTGGTCCCTTGAGTTGGACTTTCTGTACAAATTGGCAAATTCTCTCGCGTAAACGTTTACAAGGTCTTGTAAACGTTTACAGAGGTCCTTTTGCACTTACCTTGGTGAAATTGCTAAGATGGACCAATTCCAAGTACCTTGAGCCAACACCATGACATCCAACACTCCATGCACAGTTCACCAACAACATGGACACAAAACTTATGAAAAAATCACACAAATGGGACTTGGTCCTCTGTGTTATGAAAAGTGGTCCCTTGAGTTGGACTTTCTGTACAAATTGGCAAATTCTCTCGCGTAAACGTTTACAAGGTCTTGTAAACGTTTACAGAGGTCCTTTTGCACTTACCTTGGTGAAATTGCTAAGATGGACCAATTCCAAGTACCTTGAGCCAACACCATGACATCCAACACTCCATGCACAGTTCACCAACAACATGGACACAAAACTTATGAAAAAATCACACAAATGGGACTTGGTCCTCTGTGTTATGAAAAGTGGTCCCTTGAGTTGGACTTTCTGTACAAATTGGCAAATTCTCTCGCGTAAACGTTTACAAGGTCTTGTAAACGTTTACAGAGGTCCTTTTGCACTTACCTTGGTGAAATTGCTAAGATGGACCAATTCCAAGTACCTTGAGCCAACACCATGACATCCAACACTCCATGCACAGTTCACCAACAACATGGACACAAAACTTATGAAAAAATCACACAAATGGGACTTGGTCCTCTGTGTTATGAAAAGTGGTCCCTTGAGTTGGACTTTCTGTACAAATTGGCAAATTCTCTCGCGTAAACGTTTACAAGGTCTTGTAAACGTTTACAGAGGTCCTTTTGCACTTACCTTGGTGAAATTGCTAAGATGGACCAATTCCAAGTACCTTGAGCCAACACCATGACATCCAACACTCCATGCACAGTTCACCAACAACATGGACACAAAACTTATGAAAAAATCACACAAATGGGACTTGGTCCTCTGTGTTATGAAAAGTGGTCCCTTGAGTTGGACTTTCTGTACAAATTGGCAAATTCTCTCGCGTAAACGTTTACAAGGTCTTGTAAACGTTTACAGAGGTCCTTTTGCACTTACCTTGGTGAAATTGCTAAGATGGACCAATTCCAAGTACCTTGAGCCAACACCATGACATCCAACACTCCATGCACAGTTCACCAACAACATGGACACAAAACTTATGAAAAAATCACACAAATGGGACTTGGTCCTCTGTGTTATGAAAAGTGGTCCCTTGAGTTGGACTTTCTGTACAAATTGGCAAATTCTCTCGCGTAAACGTTTACAAGGTCTTGTAAACGTTTACAGAGGTCCTTTTGCACTTACCTTGGTGAAATTGCTAAGATGGACCAATTCCAAGTACCTTGAGCCAACACCATGACATCCAACACTCCATGCACAGTTCACCAACAACATGGACACAAAACTTATGAAAAAATCACACAAATGGGACTTGGTCCTCTGTGTTATGAAAAGTGGTCCCTTGAGTTGGACTTTCTGTACAAATTGGCAAATTCTCTCGCGTAAACGTTTACAAGGTCTTGTAAACGTTTACAGAGGTCCTTTTGCACTTACCTTGGTGAAATTGCTAAGATGGACCAATTCCAAGTACCTTGAGCCAACACCATGACATCCAACACTCCATGCACAGTTCACCAACAACATGGACACAAAACTTATGAAAAAATCACACAAATGGGACTTGGTCCTCTGTGTTATGAAAAGTGGTCCCTTGAGTTGGACTTTCTGTACAAATTGGCAAATTCTCTCGCGTAAACGTTTACAAGGTCTTGTAAACGTTTACAGAGGTCCTTTTGCACTTACCTTGGTGAAATTGCTAAGATGGACCAATTCCAAGTACCTTGAGCCAACACCATGACATCCAACACTCCATGCACAGTTCACCAACAACATGGACACAAAACTTATGAAAAAATCACACAAATGGGACTTGGTCCTCTGTGTTATGAAAAGTGGTCCCTTGAGTTGGACTTTCTGTACAAATTGGCAAATTCTCTCGCGTAAACGTTTACAAGGTCTTGTAAACGTTTACAGAGGTCCTTTTGCACTTACCTTGGTGAAATTGCTAAGATGGACCAATTCCAAGTACCTTGAGCCAACACCATGACATCCAACACTCCATGCACAGTTCACCAACAACATGGACACAAAACTTATGAAAAAATCACACAAATGGGACTTGGTCCTCTGTGTTATGAAAAGTGGTCCCTTGAGTTGGACTTTCTGTACAAATTGGCAAATTCTCTCGCGTAAACGTTTACAAGGTCTTGTAAACGTTTACAGAGGTCCTTTTGCACTTACCTTGGTGAAATTGCTAAGATGGACCAATTCCAAGTACCTTGAGCCAACACCATGACATCCAACACTCCATGCACAGTTCACCAACAACATGGACACAAAACTTATGAAAAAATCACACAAATGGGACTTGGTCCTCTGTGTTATGAAAAGTGGTCCCTTGAGTTGGACTTTCTGTACAAATTGGCAAATTCTCTCGCGTAAACGTTTACAAGGTCTTGTAAACGTTTACAGAGGTCCTTTTGCACTTACCTTGGTGAAATTGCTAAGATGGACCAATTCCAAGTACCTTGAGCCAACACCATGACATCCAACACTCCATGCACAGTTCACCAACAACATGGACACAAAACTTATGAAAAAATCACACAAATGGGACTTGGTCCTCTGTGTTATGAAAAGTGGTCCCTTGAGTTGGACTTTCTGTACAAATTGGCAAATTCTCTCGCGTAAACGTTTACAAGGTCTTGTAAACGTTTACAGAGGTCCTTTTGCACTTACCTTGGTGAAATTGCTAAGATGGACCAATTCCAAGTACCTTGAGCCAACACCATGACATCCAACACTCCATGCACAGTTCACCAACAACATGGACACAAAACTTATGAAAAAATCACACAAATGGGACTTGGTCCTCTGTGTTATGAAAAGTGGTCCCTTGAGTTGGACTTTCTGTACAAATTGGCAAATTCTCTCGCGTAAACGTTTACAAGGTCTTGTAAACGTTTACAGAGGTCCTTTTGCACTTACCTTGGTGAAATTGCTAAGATGGACCAATTCCAAGTACCTTGAGCCAACACCATGACATCCAACACTCCATGCACAGTTCACCAACAACATGGACACAAAACTTATGAAAAAATCACACAAATGGGACTTGGTCCTCTGTGTTATGAAAAGTGGTCCCTTGAGTTGGACTTTCTGTACAAATTGGCAAATTCTCTCGCGTAAACGTTTACAAGGTCTTGTAAACGTTTACAGAGGTCCTTTTGCACTTACCTTGGTGAAATTGCTAAGATGGACCAATTCCAAGTACCTTGAGCCAACACCATGACATCCAACACTCCATGCACAGTTCACCAACAACATGGACACAAAACTTATGAAAAAATCACACAAATGGGACTTGGTCCTCTGTGTTATGAAAAGTGGTCCCTTGAGTTGGACTTTCTGTACAAATTGGCAAATTCTCTCGCGTAAACGTTTACAAGGTCTTGTAAACGTTTACAGAGGTCCTTTTGCACTTACCTTGGTGAAATTGCTAAGATGGACCAATTCCAAGTACCTTGAGCCAACACCATGACATCCAACACTCCATGCACAGTTCACCAACAACATGGACACAAAACTTATGAAAAAATCACACAAATGGGACTTGGTCCTCTGTGTTATGAAAAGTGGTCCCTTGAGTTGGACTTTCTGTACAAATTGGCAAATTCTCTCGCGTAAACGTTTACAAGGTCTTGTAAACGTTTACAGAGGTCCTTTTGCACTTACCTTGGTGAAATTGCTAAGATGGACCAATTCCAAGTACCTTGAGCCAACACCATGACATCCAACACTCCATGCACAGTTCACCAACAACATGGACACAAAACTTATGAAAAAATCACACAAATGGGACTTGGTCCTCTGTGTTATGAAAAGTGGTCCCTTGAGTTGGACTTTCTGTACAAATTGGCAAATTCTCTCGCGTAAACGTTTACAAGGTCTTGTAAACGTTTACAGAGGTCCTTTTGCACTTACCTTGGTGAAATTGCTAAGATGGACCAATTCCAAGTACCTTGAGCCAACACCATGACATCCAACACTCCATGCACAGTTCACCAACAACATGGACACAAAACTTATGAAAAAATCACACAAATGGGACTTGGTCCTCTGTGTTATGAAAAGTGGTCCCTTGAGTTGGACTTTCTGTACAAATTGGCAAATTCTCTCGCGTAAACGTTTACAAGGTCTTGTAAACGTTTACAGAGGTCCTTTTGCACTTACCTTGGTGAAATTGCTAAGATGGACCAATTCCAAGTACCTTGAGCCAACACCATGACATCCAACACTCCATGCACAGTTCACCAACAACATGGACACAAAACTTATGAAAAAATCACACAAATGGGACTTGGTCCTCTGTGTTATGAAAAGTGGTCCCTTGAGTTGGACTTTCTGTACAAATTGGCAAATTCTCTCGCGTAAACGTTTACAAGGTCTTGTAAACGTTTACAGAGGTCCTTTTGCACTTACCTTGGTGAAATTGCTAAGATGGACCAATTCCAAGTACCTTGAGCCAACACCATGACATCCAACACTCCATGCACAGTTCACCAACAACATGGACACAAAACTTATGAAAAAATCACACAAATGGGACTTGGTCCTCTGTGTTATGAAAAGTGGTCCCTTGAGTTGGACTTTCTGTACAAATTGGCAAATTCTCTCGCGTAAACGTTTACAAGGTCTTGTAAACGTTTACAGAGGTCCTTTTGCACTTACCTTGGTGAAATTGCTAAGATGGACCAATTCCAAGTACCTTGAGCCAACACCATGACATCCAACACTCCATGCACAGTTCACCAACAACATGGACACAAAACTTATGAAAAAATCACACAAATGGGACTTGGTCCTCTGTGTTATGAAAAGTGGTCCCTTGAGTTGGACTTTCTGTACAAATTGGCAAATTCTCTCGCGTAAACGTTTACAAGGTCTTGTAAACGTTTACAGAGGTCCTTTTGCACTTACCTTGGTGAAATTGCTAAGATGGACCAATTCCAAGTACCTTGAGCCAACACCATGACATCCAACACTCCATGCACAGTTCACCAACAACATGGACACAAAACTTATGAAAAAATCACACAAATGGGACTTGGTCCTCTGTGTTATGAAAAGTGGTCCCTTGAGTTGGACTTTCTGTACAAATTGGCAAATTCTCTCGCGTAAACGTTTACAAGGTCTTGTAAACGTTTACAGAGGTCCTTTTGCACTTACCTTGGTGAAATTGCTAAGATGGACCAATTCCAAGTACCTTGAGCCAACACCATGACATCCAACACTCCATGCACAGTTCACCAACAACATGGACACAAAACTTATGAAAAAATCACACAAATGGGACTTGGTCCTCTGTGTTATGAAAAGTGGTCCCTTGAGTTGGACTTTCTGTACAAATTGGCAAATTCTCTCGCGTAAACGTTTACAAGGTCTTGTAAACGTTTACAGAGGTCCTTTTGCACTTACCTTGGTGAAATTGCTAAGATGGACCAATTCCAAGTACCTTGAGCCAACACCATGACATCCAACACTCCATGCACAGTTCACCAACAACATGGACACAAAACTTATGAAAAAATCACACAAATGGGACTTGGTCCTCTGTGTTATGAAAAGTGGTCCCTTGAGTTGGACTTTCTGTACAAATTGGCAAATTCTCTCGCGTAAACGTTTACAAGGTCTTGTAAACGTTTACAGAGGTCCTTTTGCACTTACCTTGGTGAAATTGCTAAGATGGACCAATTCCAAGTACCTTGAGCCAACACCATGACATCCAACACTCCATGCACAGTTCACCAACAACATGGACACAAAACTTATGAAAAAATCACACAAATGGGACTTGGTCCTCTGTGTTATGAAAAGTGGTCCCTTGAGTTGGACTTTCTGTACAAATTGGCAAATTCTCTCGCGTAAACGTTTACAAGGTCTTGTAAACGTTTACAGAGGTCCTTTTGCACTTACCTTGGTGAAATTGCTAAGATGGACCAATTCCAAGTACCTTGAGCCAACACCATGACATCCAACACTCCATGCACAGTTCACCAACAACATGGACACAAAACTTATGAAAAAATCACACAAATGGGACTTGGTCCTCTGTGTTATGAAAAGTGGTCCCTTGAGTTGGACTTTCTGTACAAATTGGCAAATTCTCTCGCGTAAACGTTTACAAGGTCTTGTAAACGTTTACAGAGGTCCTTTTGCACTTACCTTGGTGAAATTGCTAAGATGGACCAATTCCAAGTACCTTGAGCCAACACCATGACATCCAACACTCCATGCACAGTTCACCAACAACATGGACACAAAACTTATGAAAAAATCACACAAATGGGACTTGGTCCTCTGTGTTATGAAAAGTGGTCCCTTGAGTTGGACTTTCTGTACAAATTGGCAAATTCTCTCGCGTAAACGTTTACAAGGTCTTGTAAACGTTTACAGAGGTCCTTTTGCACTTACCTTGGTGAAATTGCTAAGATGGACCAATTCCAAGTACCTTGAGCCAACACCATGACATCCAACACTCCATGCACAGTTCACCAACAACATGGACACAAAACTTATGAAAAAATCACACAAATGGGACTTGGTCCTCTGTGTTATGAAAAGTGGTCCCTTGAGTTGGACTTTCTGTACAAATTGGCAAATTCTCTCGCGTAAACGTTTACAAGGTCTTGTAAACGTTTACAGAGGTCCTTTTGCACTTACCTTGGTGAAATTGCTAAGATGGACCAATTCCAAGTACCTTGAGCCAACACCATGACATCCAACACTCCATGCACAGTTCACCAACAACATGGACACAAAACTTATGAAAAAATCACACAAATGGGACTTGGTCCTCTGTGTTATGAAAAGTGGTCCCTTGAGTTGGACTTTCTGTACAAATTGGCAAATTCTCTCGCGTAAACGTTTACAAGGTCTTGTAAACGTTTACAGAGGTCCTTTTGCACTTACCTTGGTGAAATTGCTAAGATGGACCAATTCCAAGTACCTTGAGCCAACACCATGACATCCAACACTCCATGCACAGTTCACCAACAACATGGACACAAAACTTATGAAAAAATCACACAAATGGGACTTGGTCCTCTGTGTTATGAAAAGTGGTCCCTTGAGTTGGACTTTCTGTACAAATTGGCAAATTCTCTCGCGTAAACGTTTACAAGGTCTTGTAAACGTTTACAGAGGTCCTTTTGCACTTACCTTGGTGAAATTGCTAAGATGGACCAATTCCAAGTACCTTGAGCCAACACCATGACATCCAACACTCCATGCACAGTTCACCAACAACATGGACACAAAACTTATGAAAAAATCACACAAATGGGACTTGGTCCTCTGTGTTATGAAAAGTGGTCCCTTGAGTTGGACTTTCTGTACAAATTGGCAAATTCTCTCGCGTAAACGTTTACAAGGTCTTGTAAACGTTTACAGAGGTCCTTTTGCACTTACCTTGGTGAAATTGCTAAGATGGACCAATTCCAAGTACCTTGAGCCAACACCATGACATCCAACACTCCATGCACAGTTCACCAACAACATGGACACAAAACTTATGAAAAAATCACACAAATGGGACTTGGTCCTCTGTGTTATGAAAAGTGGTCCCTTGAGTTGGACTTTCTGTACAAATTGGCAAATTCTCTCGCGTAAACGTTTACAAGGTCTTGTAAACGTTTACAGAGGTCCTTTTGCACTTACCTTGGTGAAATTGCTAAGATGGACCAATTCCAAGTACCTTGAGCCAACACCATGACATCCAACACTCCATGCACAGTTAACCAACAACATGGACACAAAACTTATGAAAAAATCACACAAATGGGACTTGGTCCTCTGTGTTATGAAAAGTGGTCCCTTGAGTTGGACTTTCTGTACAAATTGGCAAATTCTCTCGCGTAAACGTTTACAAGGTCTTGTAAACGTTTACAGAGGTCCTTTTGCACTTACCTTGGTGAAATTGCTAAGATGGACCAATTCCAAGTACCTTGAGCCAACACCATGACATCCAACACTCCATGCACAGTTCACCAACAACATGGACACAAAACTTATGAAAAAATCACACAAATGGGACTTGGTCCTCTGTGTTATGAAAAGTGGTCCCTTGAGTTGGACTTTCTGTACAAATTGGCAAATTCTCTCGCGTAAACGTTTACAAGGTCTTGTAAACGTTTACAGAGGTCCTTTTGCACTTACCTTGGTGAAATTGCTAAGATGGACCAATTCCAAGTACCTTGAGCCAACACCATGACATCCAACACTCCATGCACAGTTCACCAACAACATGGACACAAAACTTATGAAAAAATCACACAAATGGGACTTGGTCCTCTGTGTTATGAAAAGTGGTCCCTTGAGTTGGACTTTCTGTACAAATTGGCAAATTCTCTCGCGTAAACGTTTACAAGGTCTTGTAAACGTTTACAGAGGTCCTTTTGCACTTACCTTGGTGAAATTGCTAAGATGGACCAATTCCAAGTACCTTGAGCCAACACCATGACATCCAACACTCCATGCACAGTTCACCAACAACATGGACACAAAACTTATGAAAAAATCACACAAATGGGACTTGGTCCTCTGTGTTATGAAAAGTGGTCCCTTGAGTTGGACTTTCTGTACAAATTGGCAAATTCTCTCGCGTAAACGTTTACAAGGTCTTGTAAACGTTTACAGAGGTCCTTTTGCACTTACCTTGGTGAAATTGCTAAGATGGACCAATTCCAAGTACCTTGAGCCAACACCATGACATCCAACACTCCATGCACAGTTCACCAACAACATGGACACAAAACTTATGAAAAAATCACACAAATGGGACTTGGTCCTCTGTGTTATGAAAAGTGGTCCCTTGAGTTGGACTTTCTGTACAAATTGGCAAATTCTCTCGCGTAAACGTTTACAAGGTCTTGTAAACGTTTACAGAGGTCCTTTTGCACTTACCTTGGTGAAATTGCTAAGATGGACCAATTCCAAGTACCTTGAGCCAACACCATGACATCCAACACTCCATGCACAGTTCACCAACAACATGGACACAAAACTTATGAAAAAATCACACAAATGGGACTTGGTCCTCTGTGTTATGAAAAGTGGTCCCTTGAGTTGGACTTTCTGTACAAATTGGCAAATTCTCTCGCGTAAACGTTTACAAGGTCTTGTAAACGTTTACAGAGGTCCTTTTGCACTTACCTTGGTGAAATTGCTAAGATGGACCAATTCCAAGTACCTTGAGCCAACACCATGACATCCAACACTCCATGCACAGTTCACCAACAACATGGACACAAAACTTATGAAAAAATCACACAAATGGGACTTGGTCCTCTGTGTTATGAAAAGTGGTCCCTTGAGTTGGACTTTCTGTACAAATTGGCAAATTCTCTCGCGTAAACGTTTACAAGGTCTTGTAAACGTTTACAGAGGTCCTTTTGCACTTACCTTGGTGAAATTGCTAAGATGGACCAATTCCAAGTACCTTGAGCCAACACCATGACATCCAACACTCCATGCACAGTTCACCAACAACATGGACACAAAACTTATGAAAAAATCACACAAATGGGACTTGGTCCTCTGTGTTATGAAAAGTGGTCCCTTGAGTTGGACTTTCTGTACAAATTGGCAAATTCTCTCGCGTAAACGTTTACAAGGTCTTGTAAACGTTTACAGAGGTCCTTTTGCACTTACCTTGGTGAAATTGCTAAGATGGACCAATTCCAAGTACCTTGAGCCAACACCATGACATCCAACACTCCATGCACAGTTCACCAACAACATGGACACAAAACTTATGAAAAAATCACACAAATGGGACTTGGTCCTCTGTGTTATGAAAAGTGGTCCCTTGAGTTGGACTTTCTGTACAAATTGGCAAATTCTCTCGCGTAAACGTTTACAAGGTCTTGTAAACGTTTACAGAGGTCCTTTTGCACTTACCTTGGTGAAATTGCTAAGATGGACCAATTCCAAGTACCTTGAGCCAACACCATGACATCCAACACTCCATGCACAGTTCACCAACAACATGGACACAAAACTTATGAAAAAATCACACAAATGGGACTTGGTCCTCTGTGTTATGAAAAGTGGTCCCTTGAGTTGGACTTTCTGTACAAATTGGCAAATTCTCTCGCGTAAACGTTTACAAGGTCTTGTAAACGTTTACAGAGGTCCTTTTGCACTTACCTTGGTGAAATTGCTAAGATGGACCAATTCCAAGTACCTTGAGCCAACACCATGACATCCAACACTCCATGCACAGTTCACCAACAACATGGACACAAAACTTATGAAAAAATCACACAAATGGGACTTGGTCCTCTGTGTTATGAAAAGTGGTCCCTTGAGTTGGACTTTCTGTACAAATTGGCAAATTCTCTCGCGTAAACGTTTACAAGGTCTTGTAAACGTTTACAGAGGTCCTTTTGCACTTACCTTGGTGAAATTGCTAAGATGGACCAATTCCAAGTACCTTGAGCCAACACCATGACATCCAACACTCCATGCACAGTTCACCAACAACATGGACACAAAACTTATGAAAAAATCACACAAATGGGACTTGGTCCTCTGTGTTATGAAAAGTGGTCCCTTGAGTTGGACTTTCTGTACAAATTGGCAAATTCTCTCGCGTAAACGTTTACAAGGTCTTGTAAACGTTTACAGAGGTCCTTTTGCACTTACCTTGGTGAAATTGCTAAGATGGACCAATTCCAAGTACCTTGAGCCAACACCATGACATCCAACACTCCATGCACAGTTCACCAACAACATGGACACAAAACTTATGAAAAAATCACACAAATGGGACTTGGTCCTCTGTGTTATGAAAAGTGGTCCCTTGAGTTGGACTTTCTGTACAAATTGGCAAATTCTCTCGCGTAAACGTTTACAAGGTCTTGTAAACGTTTACAGAGGTCCTTTTGCACTTACCTTGGTGAAATTGCTAAGATGGACCAATTCCAAGTACCTTGAGCCAACACCATGACATCCAACACTCCATGCACAGTTCACCAACAACATGGACACAAAACTTATGAAAAAATCACACAAATGGGACTTGGTCCTCTGTGTTATGAAAAGTGGTCCCTTGAGTTGGACTTTCTGTACAAATTGGCAAATTCTCTCGCGTAAACGTTTACAAGGTCTTGTAAACGTTTACAGAGGTCCTTTTGCACTTACCTTGGTGAAATTGCTAAGATGGACCAATTCCAAGTACCTTGAGCCAACACCATGACATCCAACACTCCATGCACAGTTCACCAACAACATGGACACAAAACTTATGAAAAAATCACACAAATGGGACTTGGTCCTCTGTGTTATGAAAAGTGGTCCCTTGAGTTGGACTTTCTGTACAAATTGGCAAATTCTCTCGCGTAAACGTTTACAAGGTCTTGTAAACGTTTACAGAGGTCCTTTTGCACTTACCTTGGTGAAATTGCTAAGATGGACCAATTCCAAGTACCTTGAGCCAACACCATGACATCCAACACTCCATGCACAGTTCACCAACAACATGGACACAAAACTTATGAAAAAATCACACAAATGGGACTTGGTCCTCTGTGTTATGAAAAGTGGTCCCTTGAGTTGGACTTTCTGTACAAATTGGCAAATTCTCTCGCGTAAACGTTTACAAGGTCTTGTAAACGTTTACAGAGGTCCTTTTGCACTTACCTTGGTGAAATTGCTAAGATGGACCAATTCCAAGTACCTTGAGCCAACACCATGACATCCAACACTCCATGCACAGTTCACCAACAACATGGACACAAAACTTATGAAAAAATCACACAAATGGGACTTGGTCCTCTGTGTTATGAAAAGTGGTCCCTTGAGTTGGACTTTCTGTACAAATTGGCAAATTCTCTCGCGTAAACGTTTACAAGGTCTTGTAAACGTTTACAGAGGTCCTTTTGCACTTACCTTGGTGAAATTGCTAAGATGGACCAATTCCAAGTACCTTGAGCCAACACCATGACATCCAACACTCCATGCACAGTTCACCAACAACATGGACACAAAACTTATGAAAAAATCACACAAATGGGACTTGGTCCTCTGTGTTATGAAAAGTGGTCCCTTGAGTTGGACTTTCTGTACAAATTGGCAAATTCTCTCGCGTAAACGTTTACAAGGTCTTGTAAACGTTTACAGAGGTCCTTTTGCACTTACCTTGGTGAAATTGCTAAGATGGACCAATTCCAAGTACCTTGAGCCAACACCATGACATCCAACACTCCATGCACAGTTCACCAACAACATGGACACAAAACTTATGAAAAAATCACACAAATGGGACTTGGTCCTCTGTGTTATGAAAAGTGGTCCCTTGAGTTGGACTTTCTGTACAAATTGGCAAATTCTCTCGCGTAAACGTTTACAAGGTCTTGTAAACGTTTACAGAGGTCCTTTTGCACTTACCTTGGTGAAATTGCTAAGATGGACCAATTCCAAGTACCTTGAGCCAACACCATGACATCCAACACTCCATGCACAGTTAACCAACAACATGGACACAAAACTTATGAAAAAATCACACAAATGGGACTTGGTCCTCTGTGTTATGAAAAGTGGTCCCTTGAGTTGGACTTTCTGTACAAATTGGCAAATTCTCTCGCGTAAACGTTTACAAGGTCTTGTAAACGTTTACAGAGGTCCTTTTGCACTTACCTTGGTGAAATTGCTAAGATGGACCAATTCCAAGTACCTTGAGCCAACACCATGACATCCAACACTCCATGCACAGTTCACCAACAACATGGACACAAAACTTATGAAAAAATCACACAAATGGGACTTGGTCCTCTGTGTTATGAAAAGTGGTCCCTTGAGTTGGACTTTCTGTACAAATTGGCAAATTCTCTCGCGTAAACGTTTACAAGGTCTTGTAAACGTTTACAGAGGTCCTTTTGCACTTACCTTGGTGAAATTGCTAAGATGGACCAATTCCAAGTACCTTGAGCCAACACCATGACATCCAACACTCCATGCACAGTTCACCAACAACATGGACACAAAACTTATGAAAAAATCACACAAATGGGACTTGGTCCTCTGTGTTATGAAAAGTGGTCCCTTGAGTTGGACTTTCTGTACAAATTGGCAAATTCTCTCGCGTAAACGTTTACAAGGTCTTGTAAACGTTTACAGAGGTCCTTTTGCACTTACCTTGGTGAAATTGCTAAGATGGACCAATTCCAAGTACCTTGAGCCAACACCATGACATCCAACACTCCATGCACAGTTCACCAACAACATGGACACAAAACTTATGAAAAAATCACACAAATGGGACTTGGTCCTCTGTGTTATGAAAAGTGGTCCCTTGAGTTGGACTTTCTGTACAAATTGGCAAATTCTCTCGCGTAAACGTTTACAAGGTCTTGTAAACGTTTACAGAGGTCCTTTTGCACTTACCTTGGTGAAATTGCTAAGATGGACCAATTCCAAGTACCTTGAGCCAACACCATGACATCCAACACTCCATGCACAGTTCACCAACAACATGGACACAAAACTTATGAAAAAATCACACAAATGGGACTTGGTCCTCTGTGTTATGAAAAGTGGTCCCTTGAGTTGGACTTTCTGTACAAATTGGCAAATTCTCTCGCGTAAACGTTTACAAGGTCTTGTAAACGTTTACAGAGGTCCTTTTGCACTTACCTTGGTGAAATTGCTAAGATGGACCAATTCCAAGTACCTTGAGCCAACACCATGACATCCAACACTCCATGCACAGTTCACCAACAACATGGACACAAAACTTATGAAAAAATCACACAAATGGGACTTGGTCCTCTGTGTTATGAAAAGTGGTCCCTTGAGTTGGACTTTCTGTACAAATTGGCAAATTCTCTCGCGTAAACGTTTACAAGGTCTTGTAAACGTTTACAGAGGTCCTTTTGCACTTACCTTGGTGAAATTGCTAAGATGGACCAATTCCAAGTACCTTGAGCCAACACCATGACATCCAACACTCCATGCACAGTTCACCAACAACATGGACACAAAACTTATGAAAAAATCACACAAATGGGACTTGGTCCTCTGTGTTATGAAAAGTGGTCCCTTGAGTTGGACTTTCTGTACAAATTGGCAAATTCTCTCGCGTAAACGTTTACAAGGTCTTGTAAACGTTTACAGAGGTCCTTTTGCACTTACCTTGGTGAAATTGCTAAGATGGACCAATTCCAAGTACCTTGAGCCAACACCATGACATCCAACACTCCATGCACAGTTCACCAACAACATGGACACAAAACTTATGAAAAAATCACACAAATGGGACTTGGTCCTCTGTGTTATGAAAAGTGGTCCCTTGAGTTGGACTTTCTGTACAAATTGGCAAATTCTCTCGCGTAAACGTTTACAAGGTCTTGTAAACGTTTACAGAGGTCCTTTTGCACTTACCTTGGTGAAATTGCTAAGATGGACCAATTCCAAGTACCTTGAGCCAACACCATGACATCCAACACTCCATGCACAGTTCACCAACAACATGGACACAAAACTTATGAAAAAATCACACAAATGGGACTTGGTCCTCTGTGTTATGAAAAGTGGTCCCTTGAGTTGGACTTTCTGTACAAATTGGCAAATTCTCTCGCGTAAACGTTTACAAGGTCTTGTAAACGTTTACAGAGGTCCTTTTGCACTTACCTTGGTGAAATTGCTAAGATGGACCAATTCCAAGTACCTTGAGCCAACACCATGACATCCAACACTCCATGCACAGTTCACCAACAACATGGACACAAAACTTATGAAAAAATCACACAAATGGGACTTGGTCCTCTGTGTTATGAAAAGTGGTCCCTTGAGTTGGACTTTCTGTACAAATTGGCAAATTCTCTCGCGTAAACGTTTACAAGGTCTTGTAAACGTTTACAGAGGTCCTTTTGCACTTACCTTGGTGAAATTGCTAAGATGGACCAATTCCAAGTACCTTGAGCCAACACCATGACATCCAACACTCCATGCACAGTTCACCAACAACATGGACACAAAACTTATGAAAAAATCACACAAATGGGACTTGGTCCTCTGTGTTATGAAAAGTGGTCCCTTGAGTTGGACTTTCTGTACAAATTGGCAAATTCTCTCGCGTAAACGTTTACAAGGTCTTGTAAACGTTTACAGAGGTCCTTTTGCACTTACCTTGGTGAAATTGCTAAGATGGACCAATTCCAAGTACCTTGAGCCAACACCATGACATCCAACACTCCATGCACAGTTCACCAACAACATGGACACAAAACTTATGAAAAAATCACACAAATGGGACTTGGTCCTCTGTGTTATGAAAAGTGGTCCCTTGAGTTGGACTTTCTGTACAAATTGGCAAATTCTCTCGCGTAAACGTTTACAAGGTCTTGTAAACGTTTACAGAGGTCCTTTTGCACTTACCTTGGTGAAATTGCTAAGATGGACCAATTCCAAGTACCTTGAGCCAACACCATGACATCCAACACTCCATGCACAGTTCACCAACAACATGGACACAAAACTTATGAAAAAATCACACAAATGGGACTTGGTCCTCTGTGTTATGAAAAGTGGTCCCTTGAGTTGGACTTTCTGTACAAATTGGCAAATTCTCTCGCGTAAACGTTTACAAGGTCTTGTAAACGTTTACAGAGGTCCTTTTGCACTTACCTTGGTGAAATTGCTAAGATGGACCAATTCCAAGTACCTTGAGCCAACACCATGACATCCAACACTCCATGCACAGTTCACCAACAACATGGACACAAAACTTATGAAAAAATCACACAAATGGGACTTGGTCCTCTGTGTTATGAAAAGTGGTCCCTTGAGTTGGACTTTCTGTACAAATTGGCAAATTCTCTCGCGTAAACGTTTACAAGGTCTTGTAAACGTTTACAGAGGTCCTTTTGCACTTACCTTGGTGAAATTGCTAAGATGGACCAATTCCAAGTACCTTGAGCCAACACCATGACATCCAACACTCCATGCACAGTTCACCAACAACATGGACACAAAACTTATGAAAAAATCACACAAATGGGACTTGGTCCTCTGTGTTATGAAAAGTGGTCCCTTGAGTTGGACTTTCTGTACAAATTGGCAAATTCTCTCGCGTAAACGTTTACAAGGTCTTGTAAACGTTTACAGAGGTCCTTTTGCACTTACCTTGGTGAAATTGCTAAGATGGACCAATTCCAAGTACCTTGAGCCAACACCATGACATCCAACACTCCATGCACAGTTCACCAACAACATGGACACAAAACTTATGAAAAAATCACACAAATGGGACTTGGTCCTCTGTGTTATGAAAAGTGGTCCCTTGAGTTGGACTTTCTGTACAAATTGGCAAATTCTCTCGCGTAAACGTTTACAAGGTCTTGTAAACGTTTACAGAGGTCCTTTTGCACTTACCTTGGTGAAATTGCTAAGATGGACCAATTCCAAGTACCTTGAGCCAACACCATGACATCCAACACTCCATGCACAGTTCACCAACAACATGGACACAAAACTTATGAAAAAATCACACAAATGGGACTTGGTCCTCTGTGTTATGAAAAGTGGTCCCTTGAGTTGGACTTTCTGTACAAATTGGCAAATTCTCTCGCGTAAACGTTTACAAGGTCTTGTAAACGTTTACAGAGGTCCTTTTGCACTTACCTTGGTGAAATTGCTAAGATGGACCAATTCCAAGTACCTTGAGCCAACACCATGACATCCAACACTCCATGCACAGTTCACCAACAACATGGACACAAAACTTATGAAAAAATCACACAAATGGGACTTGGTCCTCTGTGTTATGAAAAGTGGTCCCTTGAGTTGGACTTTCTGTACAAATTGGCAAATTCTCTCGCGTAAACGTTTACAAGGTCTTGTAAACGTTTACAGAGGTCCTTTTGCACTTACCTTGGTGAAATTGCTAAGATGGACCAATTCCAAGTACCTTGAGCCAACACCATGACATCCAACACTCCATGCACAGTTCACCAACAACATGGACACAAAACTTATGAAAAAATCACACAAATGGGACTTGGTCCTCTGTGTTATGAAAAGTGGTCCCTTGAGTTGGACTTTCTGTACAAATTGGCAAATTCTCTCGCGTAAACGTTTACAAGGTCTTGTAAACGTTTACAGAGGTCCTTTTGCACTTACCTTGGTGAAATTGCTAAGATGGACCAATTCCAAGTACCTTGAGCCAACACCATGACATCCAACACTCCATGCACAGTTCACCAACAACATGGACACAAAACTTATGAAAAAATCACACAAATGGGACTTGGTCCTCTGTGTTATGAAAAGTGGTCCCTTGAGTTGGACTTTCTGTACAAATTGGCAAATTCTCTCGCGTAAACGTTTACAAGGTCTTGTAAACGTTTACAGAGGTCCTTTTGCACTTACCTTGGTGAAATTGCTAAGATGGACCAATTCCAAGTACCTTGAGCCAACACCATGACATCCAACACTCCATGCACAGTTCACCAACAACATGGACACAAAACTTATGAAAAAATCACACAAATGGGACTTGGTCCTCTGTGTTATGAAAAGTGGTCCCTTGAGTTGGACTTTCTGTACAAATTGGCAAATTCTCTCGCGTAAACGTTTACAAGGTCTTGTAAACGTTTACAGAGGTCCTTTTGCACTTACCTTGGTGAAATTGCTAAGATGGACCAATTCCAAGTACCTTGAGCCAACACCATGACATCCAACACTCCATGCACAGTTCACCAACAACATGGACACAAAACTTATGAAAAAATCACACAAATGGGACTTGGTCCTCTGTGTTATGAAAAGTGGTCCCTTGAGTTGGACTTTCTGTACAAATTGGCAAATTCTCTCGCGTAAACGTTTACAAGGTCTTGTAAACGTTTACAGAGGTCCTTTTGCACTTACCTTGGTGAAATTGCTAAGATGGACCAATTCCAAGTACCTTGAGCCAACACCATGACATCCAACACTCCATGCACAGTTCACCAACAACATGGACACAAAACTTATGAAAAAATCACACAAATGGGACTTGGTCCTCTGTGTTATGAAAAGTGGTCCCTTGAGTTGGACTTTCTGTACAAATTGGCAAATTCTCTCGCGTAAACGTTTACAAGGTCTTGTAAACGTTTACAGAGGTCCTTTTGCACTTACCTTGGTGAAATTGCTAAGATGGACCAATTCCAAGTACCTTGAGCCAACACCATGACATCCAACACTCCATGCACAGTTCACCAACAACATGGACACAAAACTTATGAAAAAATCACACAAATGGGACTTGGTCCTCTGTGTTATGAAAAGTGGTCCCTTGAGTTGGACTTTCTGTACAAATTGGCAAATTCTCTCGCGTAAACGTTTACAAGGTCTTGTAAACGTTTACAGAGGTCCTTTTGCACTTACCTTGGTGAAATTGCTAAGATGGACCAATTCCAAGTACCTTGAGCCAACACCATGACATCCAACACTCCATGCACAGTTCACCAACAACATGGACACAAAACTTATGAAAAAATCACACAAATGGGACTTGGTCCTCTGTGTTATGAAAAGTGGTCCCTTGAGTTGGACTTTCTGTACAAATTGGCAAATTCTCTCGCGTAAACGTTTACAAGGTCTTGTAAACGTTTACAGAGGTCCTTTTGCACTTACCTTGGTGAAATTGCTAAGATGGACCAATTCCAAGTACCTTGAGCCAACACCATGACATCCAACACTCCATGCACAGTTCACCAACAACATGGACACAAAACTTATGAAAAAATCACACAAATGGGACTTGGTCCTCTGTGTTATGAAAAGTGGTCCCTTGAGTTGGACTTTCTGTACAAATTGGCAAATTCTCTCGCGTAAACGTTTACAAGGTCTTGTAAACGTTTACAGAGGTCCTTTTGCACTTACCTTGGTGAAATTGCTAAGATGGACCAATTCCAAGTACCTTGAGCCAACACCATGACATCCAACACTCCATGCACAGTTCACCAACAACATGGACACAAAACTTATGAAAAAATCACACAAATGGGACTTGGTCCTCTGTGTTATGAAAAGTGGTCCCTTGAGTTGGACTTTCTGTACAAATTGGCAAATTCTCTCGCGTAAACGTTTACAAGGTCTTGTAAACGTTTACAGAGGTCCTTTTGCACTTACCTTGGTGAAATTGCTAAGATGGACCAATTCCAAGTACCTTGAGCCAACACCATGACATCCAACACTCCATGCACAGTTCACCAACAACATGGACACAAAACTTATGAAAAAATCACACAAATGGGACTTGGTCCTCTGTGTTATGAAAAGTGGTCCCTTGAGTTGGACTTTCTGTACAAATTGGCAAATTCTCTCGCGTAAACGTTTACAAGGTCTTGTAAACGTTTACAGAGGTCCTTTTGCACTTACCTTGGTGAAATTGCTAAGATGGACCAATTCCAAGTACCTTGAGCCAACACCATGACATCCAACACTCCATGCACAGTTCACCAACAACATGGACACAAAACTTATGAAAAAATCACACAAATGGGACTTGGTCCTCTGTGTTATGAAAAGTGGTCCCTTGAGTTGGACTTTCTGTACAAATTGGCAAATTCTCTCGCGTAAACGTTTACAAGGTCTTGTAAACGTTTACAGAGGTCCTTTTGCACTTACCTTGGTGAAATTGCTAAGATGGACCAATTCCAAGTACCTTGAGCCAACACCATGACATCCAACACTCCATGCACAGTTCACCAACAACATGGACACAAAACTTATGAAAAAATCACACAAATGGGACTTGGTCCTCTGTGTTATGAAAAGTGGTCCCTTGAGTTGGACTTTCTGTACAAATTGGCAAATTCTCTCGCGTAAACGTTTACAAGGTCTTGTAAACGTTTACAGAGGTCCTTTTGCACTTACCTTGGTGAAATTGCTAAGATGGACCAATTCCAAGTACCTTGAGCCAACACCATGACATCCAACACTCCATGCACAGTTCACCAACAACATGGACACAAAACTTATGAAAAAATCACACAAATGGGACTTGGTCCTCTGTGTTATGAAAAGTGGTCCCTTGAGTTGGACTTTCTGTACAAATTGGCAAATTCTCTCGCGTAAACGTTTACAAGGTCTTGTAAACGTTTACAGAGGTCCTTTTGCACTTACCTTGGTGAAATTGCTAAGATGGACCAATTCCAAGTACCTTGAGCCAACACCATGACATCCAACACTCCATGCACAGTTCACCAACAACATGGACACAAAACTTATGAAAAAATCACACAAATGGGACTTGGTCCTCTGTGTTATGAAAAGTGGTCCCTTGAGTTGGACTTTCTGTACAAATTGGCAAATTCTCTCGCGTAAACGTTTACAAGGTCTTGTAAACGTTTACAGAGGTCCTTTTGCACTTACCTTGGTGAAATTGCTAAGATGGACCAATTCCAAGTACCTTGAGCCAACACCATGACATCCAACACTCCATGCACAGTTCACCAACAACATGGACACAAAACTTATGAAAAAATCACACAAATGGGACTTGGTCCTCTGTGTTATGAAAAGTGGTCCCTTGAGTTGGACTTTCTGTACAAATTGGCAAATTCTCTCGCGTAAACGTTTACAAGGTCTTGTAAACGTTTACAGAGGTCCTTTTGCACTTACCTTGGTGAAATTGCTAAGATGGACCAATTCCAAGTACCTTGAGCCAACACCATGACATCCAACACTCCATGCACAGTTCACCAACAACATGGACACAAAACTTATGAAAAAATCACACAAATGGGACTTGGTCCTCTGTGTTATGAAAAGTGGTCCCTTGAGTTGGACTTTCTGTACAAATTGGCAAATTCTCTCGCGTAAACGTTTACAAGGTCTTGTAAACGTTTACAGAGGTCCTTTTGCACTTACCTTGGTGAAATTGCTAAGATGGACCAATTCCAAGTACCTTGAGCCAACACCATGACATCCAACACTCCATGCACAGTTCACCAACAACATGGACACAAAACTTATGAAAAAATCACACAAATGGGACTTGGTCCTCTGTGTTATGAAAAGTGGTCCCTTGAGTTGGACTTTCTGTACAAATTGGCAAATTCTCTCGCGTAAACGTTTACAAGGTCTTGTAAACGTTTACAGAGGTCCTTTTGCACTTACCTTGGTGAAATTGCTAAGATGGACCAATTCCAAGTACCTTGAGCCAACACCATGACATCCAACACTCCATGCACAGTTCACCAACAACATGGACACAAAACTTATGAAAAAATCACACAAATGGGACTTGGTCCTCTGTGTTATGAAAAGTGGTCCCTTGAGTTGGACTTTCTGTACAAATTGGCAAATTCTCTCGCGTAAACGTTTACAAGGTCTTGTAAACGTTTACAGAGGTCCTTTTGCACTTACCTTGGTGAAATTGCTAAGATGGACCAATTCCAAGTACCTTGAGCCAACACCATGACATCCAACACTCCATGCACAGTTCACCAACAACATGGACACAAAACTTATGAAAAAATCACACAAATGGGACTTGGTCCTCTGTGTTATGAAAAGTGGTCCCTTGAGTTGGACTTTCTGTACAAATTGGCAAATTCTCTCGCGTAAACGTTTACAAGGTCTTGTAAACGTTTACAGAGGTCCTTTTGCACTTACCTTGGTGAAATTGCTAAGATGGACCAATTCCAAGTACCTTGAGCCAACACCATGACATCCAACACTCCATGCACAGTTAACCAACAACATGGACACAAAACTTATGAAAAAATCACACAAATGGGACTTGGTCCTCTGTGTTATGAAAAGTGGTCCCTTGAGTTGGACTTTCTGTACAAATTGGCAAATTCTCTCGCGTAAACGTTTACAAGGTCTTGTAAACGTTTACAGAGGTCCTTTTGCACTTACCTTGGTGAAATTGCTAAGATGGACCAATTCCAAGTACCTTGAGCCAACACCATGACATCCAACACTCCATGCACAGTTAACCAACAACATGGACACAAAACTTATGAAAAAATCACACAAATGGGACTTGGTCCTCTGTGTTATGAAAAGTGGTCCCTTGAGTTGGACTTTCTGTACAAATTGGCAAATTCTCTCGCGTAAACGTTTACAAGGTCTTGTAAACGTTTACAGAGGTCCTTTTGCACTTACCTTGGTGAAATTGCTAAGATGGACCAATTCCAAGTACCTTGAGCCAACACCATGACATCCAACACTCCATGCACAGTTCACCAACAACATGGACACAAAACTTATGAAAAAATCACACAAATGGGACTTGGTCCTCTGTGTTATGAAAAGTGGTCCCTTGAGTTGGACTTTCTGTACAAATTGGCAAATTCTCTCGCGTAAACGTTTACAAGGTCTTGTAAACGTTTACAGAGGTCCTTTTGCACTTACCTTGGTGAAATTGCTAAGATGGACCAATTCCAAGTACCTTGAGCCAACACCATGACATCCAACACTCCATGCACAGTTCACCAACAACATGGACACAAAACTTATGAAAAAATCACACAAATGGGACTTGGTCCTCTGTGTTATGAAAAGTGGTCCCTTGAGTTGGACTTTCTGTACAAATTGGCAAATTCTCTCGCGTAAACGTTTACAAGGTCTTGTAAACGTTTACAGAGGTCCTTTTGCACTTACCTTGGTGAAATTGCTAAGATGGACCAATTCCAAGTACCTTGAGCCAACACCATGACATCCAACACTCCATGCACAGTTCACCAACAACATGGACACAAAACTTATGAAAAAATCACACAAATGGGACTTGGTCCTCTGTGTTATGAAAAGTGGTCCCTTGAGTTGGACTTTCTGTACAAATTGGCAAATTCTCTCGCGTAAACGTTTACAAGGTCTTGTAAACGTTTACAGAGGTCCTTTTGCACTTACCTTGGTGAAATTGCTAAGATGGACCAATTCCAAGTACCTTGAGCCAACACCATGACATCCAACACTCCATGCACAGTTCACCAACAACATGGACACAAAACTTATGAAAAAATCACACAAATGGGACTTGGTCCTCTGTGTTATGAAAAGTGGTCCCTTGAGTTGGACTTTCTGTACAAATTGGCAAATTCTCTCGCGTAAACGTTTACAAGGTCTTGTAAACGTTTACAGAGGTCCTTTTGCACTTACCTTGGTGAAATTGCTAAGATGGACCAATTCCAAGTACCTTGAGCCAACACCATGACATCCAACACTCCATGCACAGTTCACCAACAACATGGACACAAAACTTATGAAAAAATCACACAAATGGGACTTGGTCCTCTGTGTTATGAAAAGTGGTCCCTTGAGTTGGACTTTCTGTACAAATTGGCAAATTCTCTCGCGTAAACGTTTACAAGGTCTTGTAAACGTTTACAGAGGTCCTTTTGCACTTACCTTGGTGAAATTGCTAAGATGGACCAATTCCAAGTACCTTGAGCCAACACCATGACATCCAACACTCCATGCACAGTTCACCAACAACATGGACACAAAACTTATGAAAAAATCACACAAATGGGACTTGGTCCTCTGTGTTATGAAAAGTGGTCCCTTGAGTTGGACTTTCTGTACAAATTGGCAAATTCTCTCGCGTAAACGTTTACAAGGTCTTGTAAACGTTTACAGAGGTCCTTTTGCACTTACCTTGGTGAAATTGCTAAGATGGACCAATTCCAAGTACCTTGAGCCAACACCATGACATCCAACACTCCATGCACAGTTCACCAACAACATGGACACAAAACTTATGAAAAAATCACACAAATGGGACTTGGTCCTCTGTGTTATGAAAAGTGGTCCCTTGAGTTGGACTTTCTGTACAAATTGGCAAATTCTCTCGCGTAAACGTTTACAAGGTCTTGTAAACGTTTACAGAGGTCCTTTTGCACTTACCTTGGTGAAATTGCTAAGATGGACCAATTCCAAGTACCTTGAGCCAACACCATGACATCCAACACTCCATGCACAGTTCACCAACAACATGGACACAAAACTTATGAAAAAATCACACAAATGGGACTTGGTCCTCTGTGTTATGAAAAGTGGTCCCTTGAGTTGGACTTTCTGTACAAATTGGCAAATTCTCTCGCGTAAACGTTTACAAGGTCTTGTAAACGTTTACAGAGGTCCTTTTGCACTTACCTTGGTGAAATTGCTAAGATGGACCAATTCCAAGTACCTTGAGCCAACACCATGACATCCAACACTCCATGCACAGTTCACCAACAACATGGACACAAAACTTATGAAAAAATCACACAAATGGGACTTGGTCCTCTGTGTTATGAAAAGTGGTCCCTTGAGTTGGACTTTCTGTACAAATTGGCAAATTCTCTCGCGTAAACGTTTACAAGGTCTTGTAAACGTTTACAGAGGTCCTTTTGCACTTACCTTGGTGAAATTGCTAAGATGGACCAATTCCAAGTACCTTGAGCCAACACCATGACATCCAACACTCCATGCACAGTTCACCAACAACATGGACACAAAACTTATGAAAAAATCACACAAATGGGACTTGGTCCTCTGTGTTATGAAAAGTGGTCCCTTGAGTTGGACTTTCTGTACAAATTGGCAAATTCTCTCGCGTAAACGTTTACAAGGTCTTGTAAACGTTTACAGAGGTCCTTTTGCACTTACCTTGGTGAAATTGCTAAGATGGACCAATTCCAAGTACCTTGAGCCAACACCATGACATCCAACACTCCATGCACAGTTCACCAACAACATGGACACAAAACTTATGAAAAAATCACACAAATGGGACTTGGTCCTCTGTGTTATGAAAAGTGGTCCCTTGAGTTGGACTTTCTGTACAAATTGGCAAATTCTCTCGCGTAAACGTTTACAAGGTCTTGTAAACGTTTACAGAGGTCCTTTTGCACTTACCTTGGTGAAATTGCTAAGATGGACCAATTCCAAGTACCTTGAGCCAACACCATGACATCCAACACTCCATGCACAGTTCACCAACAACATGGACACAAAACTTATGAAAAAATCACACAAATGGGACTTGGTCCTCTGTGTTATGAAAAGTGGTCCCTTGAGTTGGACTTTCTGTACAAATTGGCAAATTCTCTCGCGTAAACGTTTACAAGGTCTTGTAAACGTTTACAGAGGTCCTTTTGCACTTACCTTGGTGAAATTGCTAAGATGGACCAATTCCAAGTACCTTGAGCCAACACCATGACATCCAACACTCCATGCACAGTTCACCAACAACATGGACACAAAACTTATGAAAAAATCACACAAATGGGACTTGGTCCTCTGTGTTATGAAAAGTGGTCCCTTGAGTTGGACTTTCTGTACAAATTGGCAAATTCTCTCGCGTAAACGTTTACAAGGTCTTGTAAACGTTTACAGAGGTCCTTTTGCACTTACCTTGGTGAAATTGCTAAGATGGACCAATTCCAAGTACCTTGAGCCAACACCATGACATCCAACACTCCATGCACAGTTCACCAACAACATGGACACAAAACTTATGAAAAAATCACACAAATGGGACTTGGTCCTCTGTGTTATGAAAAGTGGTCCCTTGAGTTGGACTTTCTGTACAAATTGGCAAATTCTCTCGCGTAAACGTTTACAAGGTCTTGTAAACGTTTACAGAGGTCCTTTTGCACTTACCTTGGTGAAATTGCTAAGATGGACCAATTCCAAGTACCTTGAGCCAACACCATGACATCCAACACTCCATGCACAGTTCACCAACAACATGGACACAAAACTTATGAAAAAATCACACAAATGGGACTTGGTCCTCTGTGTTATGAAAAGTGGTCCCTTGAGTTGGACTTTCTGTACAAATTGGCAAATTCTCTCGCGTAAACGTTTACAAGGTCTTGTAAACGTTTACAGAGGTCCTTTTGCACTTACCTTGGTGAAATTGCTAAGATGGACCAATTCCAAGTACCTTGAGCCAACACCATGACATCCAACACTCCATGCACAGTTCACCAACAACATGGACACAAAACTTATGAAAAAATCACACAAATGGGACTTGGTCCTCTGTGTTATGAAAAGTGGTCCCTTGAGTTGGACTTTCTGTACAAATTGGCAAATTCTCTCGCGTAAACGTTTACAAGGTCTTGTAAACGTTTACAGAGGTCCTTTTGCACTTACCTTGGTGAAATTGCTAAGATGGACCAATTCCAAGTACCTTGAGCCAACACCATGACATCCAACACTCCATGCACAGTTAACCAACAACATGGACACAAAACTTATGAAAAAATCACACAAATGGGACTTGGTCCTCTGTGTTATGAAAAGTGGTCCCTTGAGTTGGACTTTCTGTACAAATTGGCAAATTCTCTCGCGTAAACGTTTACAAGGTCTTGTAAACGTTTACAGAGGTCCTTTTGCACTTACCTTGGTGAAATTGCTAAGATGGACCAATTCCAAGTACCTTGAGCCAACACCATGACATCCAACACTCCATGCACAGTTCACCAACAACATGGACACAAAACTTATGAAAAAATCACACAAATGGGACTTGGTCCTCTGTGTTATGAAAAGTGGTCCCTTGAGTTGGACTTTCTGTACAAATTGGCAAATTCTCTCGCGTAAACGTTTACAAGGTCTTGTAAACGTTTACAGAGGTCCTTTTGCACTTACCTTGGTGAAATTGCTAAGATGGACCAATTCCAAGTACCTTGAGCCAACACCATGACATCCAACACTCCATGCACAGTTCACCAACAACATGGACACAAAACTTATGAAAAAATCACACAAATGGGACTTGGTCCTCTGTGTTATGAAAAGTGGTCCCTTGAGTTGGACTTTCTGTACAAATTGGCAAATTCTCTCGCGTAAACGTTTACAAGGTCTTGTAAACGTTTACAGAGGTCCTTTTGCACTTACCTTGGTGAAATTGCTAAGATGGACCAATTCCAAGTACCTTGAGCCAACACCATGACATCCAACACTCCATGCACAGTTCACCAACAACATGGACACAAAACTTATGAAAAAATCACACAAATGGGACTTGGTCCTCTGTGTTATGAAAAGTGGTCCCTTGAGTTGGACTTTCTGTACAAATTGGCAAATTCTCTCGCGTAAACGTTTACAAGGTCTTGTAAACGTTTACAGAGGTCCTTTTGCACTTACCTTGGTGAAATTGCTAAGATGGACCAATTCCAAGTACCTTGAGCCAACACCATGACATCCAACACTCCATGCACAGTTCACCAACAACATGGACACAAAACTTATGAAAAAATCACACAAATGGGACTTGGTCCTCTGTGTTATGAAAAGTGGTCCCTTGAGTTGGACTTTCTGTACAAATTGGCAAATTCTCTCGCGTAAACGTTTACAAGGTCTTGTAAACGTTTACAGAGGTCCTTTTGCACTTACCTTGGTGAAATTGCTAAGATGGACCAATTCCAAGTACCTTGAGCCAACACCATGACATCCAACACTCCATGCACAGTTCACCAACAACATGGACACAAAACTTATGAAAAAATCACACAAATGGGACTTGGTCCTCTGTGTTATGAAAAGTGGTCCCTTGAGTTGGACTTTCTGTACAAATTGGCAAATTCTCTCGCGTAAACGTTTACAAGGTCTTGTAAACGTTTACAGAGGTCCTTTTGCACTTACCTTGGTGAAATTGCTAAGATGGACCAATTCCAAGTACCTTGAGCCAACACCATGACATCCAACACTCCATGCACAGTTCACCAACAACATGGACACAAAACTTATGAAAAAATCACACAAATGGGACTTGGTCCTCTGTGTTATGAAAAGTGGTCCCTTGAGTTGGACTTTCTGTACAAATTGGCAAATTCTCTCGCGTAAACGTTTACAAGGTCTTGTAAACGTTTACAGAGGTCCTTTTGCACTTACCTTGGTGAAATTGCTAAGATGGACCAATTCCAAGTACCTTGAGCCAACACCATGACATCCAACACTCCATGCACAGTTCACCAACAACATGGACACAAAACTTATGAAAAAATCACACAAATGGGACTTGGTCCTCTGTGTTATGAAAAGTGGTCCCTTGAGTTGGACTTTCTGTACAAATTGGCAAATTCTCTCGCGTAAACGTTTACAAGGTCTTGTAAACGTTTACAGAGGTCCTTTTGCACTTACCTTGGTGAAATTGCTAAGATGGACCAATTCCAAGTACCTTGAGCCAACACCATGACATCCAACACTCCATGCACAGTTCACCAACAACATGGACACAAAACTTATGAAAAAATCACACAAATGGGACTTGGTCCTCTGTGTTATGAAAAGTGGTCCCTTGAGTTGGACTTTCTGTACAAATTGGCAAATTCTCTCGCGTAAACGTTTACAAGGTCTTGTAAACGTTTACAGAGGTCCTTTTGCACTTACCTTGGTGAAATTGCTAAGATGGACCAATTCCAAGTACCTTGAGCCAACACCATGACATCCAACACTCCATGCACAGTTCACCAACAACATGGACACAAAACTTATGAAAAAATCACACAAATGGGACTTGGTCCTCTGTGTTATGAAAAGTGGTCCCTTGAGTTGGACTTTCTGTACAAATTGGCAAATTCTCTCGCGTAAACGTTTACAAGGTCTTGTAAACGTTTACAGAGGTCCTTTTGCACTTACCTTGGTGAAATTGCTAAGATGGACCAATTCCAAGTACCTTGAGCCAACACCATGACATCCAACACTCCATGCACAGTTCACCAACAACATGGACACAAAACTTATGAAAAAATCACACAAATGGGACTTGGTCCTCTGTGTTATGAAAAGTGGTCCCTTGAGTTGGACTTTCTGTACAAATTGGCAAATTCTCTCGCGTAAACGTTTACAAGGTCTTGTAAACGTTTACAGAGGTCCTTTTGCACTTACCTTGGTGAAATTGCTAAGATGGACCAATTCCAAGTACCTTGAGCCAACACCATGACATCCAACACTCCATGCACAGTTCACCAACAACATGGACACAAAACTTATGAAAAAATCACACAAATGGGACTTGGTCCTCTGTGTTATGAAAAGTGGTCCCTTGAGTTGGACTTTCTGTACAAATTGGCAAATTCTCTCGCGTAAACGTTTACAAGGTCTTGTAAACGTTTACAGAGGTCCTTTTGCACTTACCTTGGTGAAATTGCTAAGATGGACCAATTCCAAGTACCTTGAGCCAACACCATGACATCCAACACTCCATGCACAGTTCACCAACAACATGGACACAAAACTTATGAAAAAATCACACAAATGGGACTTGGTCCTCTGTGTTATGAAAAGTGGTCCCTTGAGTTGGACTTTCTGTACAAATTGGCAAATTCTCTCGCGTAAACGTTTACAAGGTCTTGTAAACGTTTACAGAGGTCCTTTTGCACTTACCTTGGTGAAATTGCTAAGATGGACCAATTCCAAGTACCTTGAGCCAACACCATGACATCCAACACTCCATGCACAGTTCACCAACAACATGGACACAAAACTTATGAAAAAATCACACAAATGGGACTTGGTCCTCTGTGTTATGAAAAGTGGTCCCTTGAGTTGGACTTTCTGTACAAATTGGCAAATTCTCTCGCGTAAACGTTTACAAGGTCTTGTAAACGTTTACAGAGGTCCTTTTGCACTTACCTTGGTGAAATTGCTAAGATGGACCAATTCCAAGTACCTTGAGCCAACACCATGACATCCAACACTCCATGCACAGTTCACCAACAACATGGACACAAAACTTATGAAAAAATCACACAAATGGGACTTGGTCCTCTGTGTTATGAAAAGTGGTCCCTTGAGTTGGACTTTCTGTACAAATTGGCAAATTCTCTCGCGTAAACGTTTACAAGGTCTTGTAAACGTTTACAGAGGTCCTTTTGCACTTACCTTGGTGAAATTGCTAAGATGGACCAATTCCAAGTACCTTGAGCCAACACCATGACATCCAACACTCCATGCACAGTTCACCAACAACATGGACACAAAACTTATGAAAAAATCACACAAATGGGACTTGGTCCTCTGTGTTATGAAAAGTGGTCCCTTGAGTTGGACTTTCTGTACAAATTGGCAAATTCTCTCGCGTAAACGTTTACAAGGTCTTGTAAACGTTTACAGAGGTCCTTTTGCACTTACCTTGGTGAAATTGCTAAGATGGACCAATTCCAAGTACCTTGAGCCAACACCATGACATCCAACACTCCATGCACAGTTCACCAACAACATGGACACAAAACTTATGAAAAAATCACACAAATGGGACTTGGTCCTCTGTGTTATGAAAAGTGGTCCCTTGAGTTGGACTTTCTGTACAAATTGGCAAATTCTCTCGCGTAAACGTTTACAAGGTCTTGTAAACGTTTACAGAGGTCCTTTTGCACTTACCTTGGTGAAATTGCTAAGATGGACCAATTCCAAGTACCTTGAGCCAACACCATGACATCCAACACTCCATGCACAGTTCACCAACAACATGGACACAAAACTTATGAAAAAATCACACAAATGGGACTTGGTCCTCTGTGTTATGAAAAGTGGTCCCTTGAGTTGGACTTTCTGTACAAATTGGCAAATTCTCTCGCGTAAACGTTTACAAGGTCTTGTAAACGTTTACAGAGGTCCTTTTGCACTTACCTTGGTGAAATTGCTAAGATGGACCAATTCCAAGTACCTTGAGCCAACACCATGACATCCAACACTCCATGCACAGTTCACCAACAACATGGACACAAAACTTATGAAAAAATCACACAAATGGGACTTGGTCCTCTGTGTTATGAAAAGTGGTCCCTTGAGTTGGACTTTCTGTACAAATTGGCAAATTCTCTCGCGTAAACGTTTACAAGGTCTTGTAAACGTTTACAGAGGTCCTTTTGCACTTACCTTGGTGAAATTGCTAAGATGGACCAATTCCAAGTACCTTGAGCCAACACCATGACATCCAACACTCCATGCACAGTTCACCAACAACATGGACACAAAACTTATGAAAAAATCACACAAATGGGACTTGGTCCTCTGTGTTATGAAAAGTGGTCCCTTGAGTTGGACTTTCTGTACAAATTGGCAAATTCTCTCGCGTAAACGTTTACAAGGTCTTGTAAACGTTTACAGAGGTCCTTTTGCACTTACCTTGGTGAAATTGCTAAGATGGACCAATTCCAAGTACCTTGAGCCAACACCATGACATCCAACACTCCATGCACAGTTCACCAACAACATGGACACAAAACTTATGAAAAAATCACACAAATGGGACTTGGTCCTCTGTGTTATGAAAAGTGGTCCCTTGAGTTGGACTTTCTGTACAAATTGGCAAATTCTCTCGCGTAAACGTTTACAAGGTCTTGTAAACGTTTACAGAGGTCCTTTTGCACTTACCTTGGTGAAATTGCTAAGATGGACCAATTCCAAGTACCTTGAGCCAACACCATGACATCCAACACTCCATGCACAGTTCACCAACAACATGGACACAAAACTTATGAAAAAATCACACAAATGGGACTTGGTCCTCTGTGTTATGAAAAGTGGTCCCTTGAGTTGGACTTTCTGTACAAATTGGCAAATTCTCTCGCGTAAACGTTTACAAGGTCTTGTAAACGTTTACAGAGGTCCTTTTGCACTTACCTTGGTGAAATTGCTAAGATGGACCAATTCCAAGTACCTTGAGCCAACACCATGACATCCAACACTCCATGCACAGTTCACCAACAACATGGACACAAAACTTATGAAAAAATCACACAAATGGGACTTGGTCCTCTGTGTTATGAAAAGTGGTCCCTTGAGTTGGACTTTCTGTACAAATTGGCAAATTCTCTCGCGTAAACGTTTACAAGGTCTTGTAAACGTTTACAGAGGTCCTTTTGCACTTACCTTGGTGAAATTGCTAAGATGGACCAATTCCAAGTACCTTGAGCCAACACCATGACATCCAACACTCCATGCACAGTTAACCAACAACATGGACACAAAACTTATGAAAAAATCACACAAATGGGACTTGGTCCTCTGTGTTATGAAAAGTGGTCCCTTGAGTTGGACTTTCTGTACAAATTGGCAAATTCTCTCGCGTAAACGTTTACAAGGTCTTGTAAACGTTTACAGAGGTCCTTTTGCATCTTACCTTGGTGAAATTGCTAAGATGGACCAATTCCAAGTACCTTGAGCCAACACCATGACATCCAACACTCCATGCACAGTTCACCAACAACATGGACACAAAACTTATGAAAAAATCACACAAATGGGACTTGGTCCTCTGTGTTATGAAAAGTGGTCCCTTGAGTTGGACTTTCTGTACAAATTGGCAAATTCTCTCGCGTAAACGTTTACAAGGTCTGTTAAACGTTTACAGAGGTCCTTTTGCACTTACCTTGGTGAAATTGCTAAGATGGACCAATTCCAAGTACCTTGAGCCAACACCATGACATCCAACACTCCATGCACAGTTCACCAACAACATGGACACAAAACTTATGAAAAAATCACACAAATGGGACTTGGTCCTCTGTGTTATGAAAAGTGGTCCCTTGAGTTGGACTTTCTGTACAAATTGGCAAATTCTCTCGCGTAAACGTTTACAAGGTCTTGTAAACGTTTACAGAGGTCCTTTTGCACTTACCTTGGTGAAATTGCTAAGATGGACCAATTCCAAGTACCTTGAGCCAACACCATGACATCCAACACTCCATGCACAGTTCACCAACAACATGGACACAAAACTTATGAAAAAATCACACAAATGGGACTTGGTCCTCTGTGTTATGAAAAGTGGTCCCTTGAGTTGGACTTTCTGTACAAATTGGCAAATTCTCTCGCGTAAACGTTTACAAGGTCTTGTAAACGTTTACAGAGGTCCTTTTGCACTTACCTTGGTGAAATTGCTAAGATGGACCAATTCCAAGTACCTTGAGCCAACACCATGACATCCAACACTCCATGCACAGTTCACCAACAACATGGACACAAAACTTATGAAAAAATCACACAAATGGGACTTGGTCCTCTGTGTTATGAAAAGTGGTCCCTTGAGTTGGACTTTCTGTACAAATTGGCAAATTCTCTCGCGTAAACGTTTACAAGGTCTTGTAAACGTTTACAGAGGTCCTTTTGCACTTACCTTGGTGAAATTGCTAAGATGGACCAATTCCAAGTACCTTGAGCCAACACCATGACATCCAACACTCCATGCACAGTTCACCAACAACATGGACACAAAACTTATGAAAAAATCACACAAATGGGACTTGGTCCTCTGTGTTATGAAAAGTGGTCCCTTGAGTTGGACTTTCTGTACAAATTGGCAAATTCTCTCGCGTAAACGTTTACAAGGTCTTGTAAACGTTTACAGAGGTCCTTTTGCACTTACCTTGGTGAAATTGCTAAGATGGACCAATTCCAAGTACCTTGAGCCAACACCATGACATCCAACACTCCATGCACAGTTCACCAACAACATGGACACAAAACTTATGAAAAAATCACACAAATGGGACTTGGTCCTCTGTGTTATGAAAAGTGGTCCCTTGAGTTGGACTTTCTGTACAAATTGGCAAATTCTCTCGCGTAAACGTTTACAAGGTCTTGTAAACGTTTACAGAGGTCCTTTTGCACTTACCTTGGTGAAATTGCTAAGATGGACCAATTCCAAGTACCTTGAGCCAACACCATGACATCCAACACTCCATGCACAGTTCACCAACAACATGGACACAAAACTTATGAAAAAATCACACAAATGGGACTTGGTCCTCTGTGTTATGAAAAGTGGTCCCTTGAGTTGGACTTTCTGTACAAATTGGCAAATTCTCTCGCGTAAACGTTTACAAGGTCTTGTAAACGTTTACAGAGGTCCTTTTGCACTTACCTTGGTGAAATTGCTAAGATGGACCAATTCCAAGTACCTTGAGCCAACACCATGACATCCAACACTCCATGCACAGTTCACCAACAACATGGACACAAAACTTATGAAAAAATCACACAAATGGGACTTGGTCCTCTGTGTTATGAAAAGTGGTCCCTTGAGTTGGACTTTCTGTACAAATTGGCAAATTCTCTCGCGTAAACGTTTACAAGGTCTTGTAAACGTTTACAGAGGTCCTTTTGCACTTACCTTGGTGAAATTGCTAAGATGGACCAATTCCAAGTACCTTGAGCCAACACCATGACATCCAACACTCCATGCACAGTTAACCAACAACATGGACACAAAACTTATGAAAAAATCACACAAATGGGACTTGGTCCTCTGTGTTATGAAAAGTGGTCCCTTGAGTTGGACTTTCTGTACAAATTGGCAAATTCTCTCGCGTAAACGTTTACAAGGTCTTGTAAACGTTTACAGAGGTCCTTTTGCACTTACCTTGGTGAAATTGCTAAGATGGACCAATTCCAAGTACCTTGAGCCAACACCATGACATCCAACACTCCATGCACAGTTCACCAACAACATGGACACAAAACTTATGAAAAAATCACACAAATGGGACTTGGTCCTCTGTGTTATGAAAAGTGGTCCCTTGAGTTGGACTTTCTGTACAAATTGGCAAATTCTCTCGCGTAAACGTTTACAAGGTCTGATAAACGTTTACAGAGGTCCTTTTGCACTTACCTTGGTGAAATTGCTAAGATGGACCAATTCCAAGTACCTTGAGCCAACACCATGACATCCAACACTACATGCATAGTTCACCAACAACATAGACACAAAACTTATGAAAAAATCACACAAATGGGACTTGGTCCTCTGTGTTATGAAAAGTGGTCCCTTGAGTTGGACTTTCTGTACAAATTGGCAAATTCTCTCGCGTAAACGTTTACAAGGTCTTGTAAACGTTTACAGAGGTCCTTTTGCACTTACCTTGGTGAAATTGCTAAGATGGACCAATTCCAAGTACCTTGAGCCAACACCATGACATCCAACACTCCATGCATAGTTCACCAACAACATGGACACAAAACTTATGAAAAAATCACACAAATGGGACTTGGTCCTCTGTGTTATGAAAAGTGGTCCCTTGAGTTGGACTTTCTGTACAAATTGGCAAATTCTCTCGCGTAAACGTTTACAAGGTCTTGTAAACGTTTACAGAGGTCCTTTTGCAGTTACCTTGGTGAAATTGCTAAGATGGACCAATTCCAAGTACCTTAAGCCAACACCATGACATCCAACACTCCATGCACAGTTCACCAACAACATGGACACAAAACTTATGAAAAAATCACACAAATGGGACTTGGTCCTCTGTGTTATGAAAAGTGGTCCCTTGAGTTGGACTTTCTGTACAAATTGGCAAATTCTCTCGCGTAAACGTTTACAAGGTCTTGTAAACGTTTACAGAGGTCCTTTTGCACTTACCTTGGTGAAATTGCTAAGATGGACTGATGGGTGTCGCCGCCCAATCAAATTTGATGTGCATTTTAAAGTGCAGTATAAACTAGGGAATGACCCCTAGGTCGTCTCTCAAGGACCAACTGCGGTTCAGAGTCAAGTCTAACACAAAGTGGGGGCGGGGGGGTTTTGAAATGTTGTTTGTGGATGCGGAAAAATTAAAATGAAATTAAACAGTAAAAACGAAAATTCACGCGGGAACTAGGCAGCTCTGACCTTTGCTCAATGTTTTAACCATAACTTTTTCTACAAAGCTCTAAATGACATGAGGTTTTTTTTCCTAGAAAGTAGACTCAATTATCTTTCATTTGACATATAAAACATAGCATTTGGACATCTGCTGTGGTTGCAGTTATTGTTTTAAAATCGAGTCCAGAGAGTGAAAATGCTAAACCAAATACTAGACTAAACAAATATCTAAGCACAATTAAATTAAATTAAATGAAACACTAAATTAAAGAAATTAAAAAACAACTAATCCTAAAATTCAAATTAATGCAAATCAAAGGGGTAATTAAACAAGCTTTAGGACAAAACTTAAAGAGGAAATGTTTCCTTAGTCAAAAGTAGCATCAAATGTGCTTGGCCAAGTCGGGTAAAAAATTAATGCACCATTTTCTCTCTCCCTTTCAACCCATTTTCGGTTTTCCTCTACCAAAGCAAACATCCAAAGCTTCTCCATCTTCTAAAACCGAAAATGCTGCACCAAAAACCCAAAGTTCCATAGTTCAATTGCAAAATAATTCAAGAGCAAGAAACCTAAAGTCTACCTTCTTCAAACCAACTTCAAACTTACTTTTCTTTAAACTTTTGACCAAAACAAAACCAAACCCTTAACTTCCATTACTGCACTGTCCAGCCACCATCATTAAACATAAAATCCAGCTCCAAATATGTTTCCAAACATCAAGAACAAAATGCAAGAAGAAAATGGCTCAAGAACACAATACCCATGCACCAACTTAAGCCTTTTTCACTACCAAACTTGACAATAACTCCATTTTCATCCTCCAATCCAAGAAACACAAGATAAATTCGAAATCACTGCAGCAAAATGATGAGAAAATCGAAATGGACAATGGGTCTCCCTTCCACCAAAGACACCACCATGAAAAAGCAAAGAAGAAGCTTCAAACTCAAGCATTCAACCATCAAAACGAAAATCTAAAGAGAGAAATGGTAGAGCTTCATTCCATCAAGCAAGAACAAGCATTGTTGCACATAATAGAAGAAGAAAAACGTGATCTTGCTCATTCATAGTGAAGAAAACGAAAATTGCATACCAAGGCTCCCAAGAGAGTTCATACAAGGCCAAAAGCAAAAATGAAAGTGTAGTATGAAGTGTCTTGGAGTGTCTCCAATGTGTGGTCAGCCAAGGCTCTCTAAAATGCCGAGAGTTGCCCTCCAAATGGGGTCCACAAAAAAATAAAAACCCTAACCTAAAAGGCACATGACCTACACATGGGTGTTGTTTACAAAATTGCCCCCAAAAGGGTCCAAAACACCTAATTCTAATTAAGGTTTCTAAAAAAACGAAATTACAACTTTATTAAAATGGAAATGGCTAAATGTTGAGTCTTTAATGATCATGCCACCATCCCTAATGCTCCAAATGATGTTTCCCAAAATTTCCCTGCAACCAAAATACACTTAATCAGCTCAGAAAACCCAAATTAGCACAATTACGAATTTCCGACCAAATTAAGCAAAATTCGGAAAACGGGGAAATAACAAACAATTAAACACAATTCCCTGGTTTATTTAAGTGCAATAAACTAAATATAGTTCAAGAAATAACCACTCATCAAAATAGACCACACTTAGTCTTTTGCACTCCTGGGCAAAACCAAGACGAAAACCAGGGAACTACTCAAACATCAGGGAGGTGACACAGACTCGATAGATAGACTACAAAGACTCACAAAACAGAAACAGAGCTGCACAATTCTCACAAAATCTGGACAGTGAAAGGCATAGGCAGAATCCCACACAGAGTCAATGAAAACAGATACTCACATAATCATCCAAGCAGTTCAGTACATGGAAAACAATCAATCAGTTCAAGAGATGAATCAAAAGTAACAGAGCCTCACAGATGCACACAATCAGTGTTTCTCTCAAGTGTTTAAGGTAAATCAATATCAACTCAATGCACTCAAGAAAACAAGCAACAAACAGACTTGGCAAGCCTCTAATATCAACACTCAAAAACATATGCATGTTCAAATCAAAAGGTCTTTTCATAGTTGTAATGGGGTCAAGGACAAGGGAGGATACATCTGGATAAGAAGCTACAAACCAAAAGGAACAGAGGAGCAATGGGGAACAAGTGTAAACACCTTCAAACACACCCACAACCTCTAATTCCATCCTCTTCTTGACTCCATTATTCACAAATTTTTTTCTTTTTCTTTTTTTTTGTATTTTTCCTCTTTTTTTTTATTTTGTCTCTTTTCTTTTTCTATTCAACATACAATTCAAAAGACAAGATACATGATATTTACAATGCAACCGCAAGAAGAGGGCTCACCAGCCAATTCATCTGCAACTCCTAAGAGACCACACTTATTCCAAAAACAATTCCAAAGCTCCAAAATTCCCTAAGGTTCAGGTAATCATGGTTTTTCACTTAGGGCTAGTGTATCAGCTTCAAAACAAAGAAATGGGGAAAGCATAGGCTCAAAGGGGCTATCAAAGGATCACAACAGGGTAGGCTCATCTGGCTAGAGAGGCTTAATCAACAAAATGCCTTTATCATTTTCAAACATGCTCATGAATCAAGAATTATCAACAGAGTCAAGCCAAGACAAATGTGCAAGCAATCTAGAGACATATCACACACAAGAAAGATCATCAAATGGCTCAAATCTCACACAGGTAATCGGTCACAATTAATCCAACTCTCAAACATCATGATTATCTTCCAAGCAAAGAAGAGCAAGGAGTCCAACAAAACAGAGTATCAATGCAGTGAAGGGAAACTAGCAACCTAATCACAGTCCAGAATTCACAAAAAAACATGTAAAACAGTACACCAGACAAAACAACTACATAAAAATCGAAACATAAAACAAAGAAACAACCTCCCCTAATAGACCACACTTAAACTACACAATGTCCTCAGTGTGTCACAATCAACAGATCAACAATCAGCACATATAGACAAAATGCAATAAAAGTGAGGAGGGAAGGAGAAAAGAAGCTCCCTGAGTCAGATGGGAGGGTAGGTGGGGTGGTCCAAAGACGTCTCCTCCACCACGGCATCCAACAAAGAAGGATTGCTGAGGAAAGGCTTCAGTCTATGCCCATTCACCTTGAAGCTTGTAGCTGCAGATGGATCCTGTATCTCGACTACACCATAAGGATAAACATTAGTCACAAGAAAAGGTCCAGTCCACTTTGATCTCAACTTACCACCCATGAGGCCGAGCCTAGAGTTATACAACAAAACCTGCTGGCCAACCTCGAAGTCCTTTCTAACAATGGAACTATCATGGAACCTCTTGGTCCTTTCTTTGTAGAACTTCGAATTCTCATAGGCCTCCAATCGGATCTCATCCAATTCATTCAGTTGCAACTTCCTTTCCTCTCCAGCTTGGTCAATGGAGAAGTTGCAAATCTTCACAGCCCAATATGCCCGATGCTCAATCTCAACTGGTAAATGACATGCCTTTCCAAAGACAACCCGATAGGGAGACATCCCAATGGGTGCTTTGTAGGCAGTCCTGTGGGCCCAAAGAGCATCGTCCAACCTATTGCTCCAATCCTTTCTGTTGGGCTGGACAATCTTCTCCAAAATCCTCTTAATCTCCCTGTTGGAGATCTCAGCCTGCCCATTTGTTTGGGGGTGGTAAGGTGTAGAAACTCTGTGCGTCACCCCATATTTCTTGAGCAAGGCTTGCATGGATCTGTTGCAAAAATGGGTTCCCTGATCGCTAACAATCGCTCTAGGCACTCCAAACCTGCAAAAGAGGTGAGATCTAACAAAATCTACAACAACCCGAGCATCATTAGTCCTGGTGGCTCTAGCTTCCACCCATTTTGAAACATAATCCACAGCAAGGAGAATATAAGAGAAACCAAAAGAAACAGGGAAAGGACCCATGAAATCTATACCCCAGACATCAAACACCTCACAGAACAGCATAGGCTGTTGAGGCATCTCTTGTCTCTGTGAAATAGGTCCTCCTGCTCTCTGACATGGCTCACAGGTGCTACAAGTCCTCTCTGCATCCTTGAAGATGGAAGGCCAGTAGAAACCGCAATCAAGCACCCTGCGAGCTGTTCTCTGTATCCCCAGATGACCACCAGGTGAGGAGGCATGGCAAAACTGCAGGACCGAGTCAATCTCATGGTCCGGAATGCATCTCCTAGTAACCTGGTCACTGCACAACTTCCACAGATATGGGTCATCCCAAACATAATACTTAGCATCACTCTTAATTTTGGCAATCTGAGCACGTGATGCTAAGGGAGGAAAAACAGAAGCAACCAAATAATTCACAATGTGTGCAAACCAAGGAGTAGGGTGAGAAGAAGAAATCAGTAACAAACTCTCATCAGGAAAGTCATCCTGGATAGGCAACACATCAGCTTCATCCCCAGCTCTCTCAATGCGGCTGAGGTGGTCTGCAACCAAGTTTTGTGCTCCACTCCGGTCTTTAATCTGCAAGTCAAACTCCTGGAGTAGTAGCATCCACCTGATCAATCTAGGCTTTGACTCAGCCTTTTTCAACAGAAACTTCAGAGCTGCATGGTCAGTATACACAATAACAGGAGATCCAAGCAAATACGACCTAAACTTATCAAGGGCAAAAACAATTGCCAACAACTCTTTCTCAGTCGTGGTGTAGTTTGCTTGGGCAGCATCCAAAGTGCGGGAAGCATAGTAGATCACCCTAGGCAGCTTGCCAATCTTCTGTGTCAGGACAGCTCCCAAGGCATGATTTGATGCGTCACACATGAGCTCAAATGGGGCTGTCCAATCTGGTGCCTGAATGATCGGAGTGGTGGTCAGAGCTTCCTTCAGGCAATCAAACGCCTGCTTGCACCGGTCATCAAACTCAAAGTCGATGTCCTTCTGCAGTAGTCTAGACAAGGGAAGCGCCTTCTTGCTGAAATCCTTGATGAAGCGCCTGTAGAAACCTGCATGTCCTAGAAAAGATCTAACCTCTCGCACGCAAGAGGGGTAAGGCAACTGCGAAATCACAGATATCTTGGCAGGATCTACCTCTATTCCCTTTTCAGAAATGATGTGCCCTAGAACCAAACCTTGTTCAACCATGAAGTGACATTTCTCAAAATTGAGAACAAGGTTTGTTTCTATGCATCTTTTCAAAACTTTTTCCAAACTATCTAAACATGCATCAAAAGAGGATCCATACACAGTAAAATCATCCATAAACACCTCTATGCAACTCTCAAGAAAGTCACTAAAAATGCTAAGCATGCACCGCTGGAAGGTACCAGGGGCGTTGCATAGGCCAAAGGGCATCCTCCTATAGGCAAAAGTGCCAAAGGGGCAGGTGAATGTGGTTTTCTCTTGGTCCTCAGGAGCAATATTGATTTGAAAATAACCAGAAAAACCATCAAGAAAGCAATAATGAGATTTACTGCCAGGTGCTCCAGCATCTGATCAATGAATGGCAGGGGGAAGTGATCTTTCCTGGTTGCTTGATTGAGCCTCCTATAATCAATGCAGACTCTCCAGCTGTTCTGCACTCTTGTGGGAATCAGCTCATCCCTCTCATTTTTCACAACAGTGAGACCGGTCTTCTTGGGCACAACGTGGATGGGGCTCACCCACTGACTGTCTGAAATAGGGTAGATGATCCCAGCTTGCAAAAGCTTCATCACCTCCTTCTTAATCACGTCCAAGATCACAGGGTTTTGCCTTCTCTGCGGCTGTCTCACTGGTTTGGCCCCATCTTCCAACAGAATCCTATGCATGCATGTGGATGGGCTAATACCAGGGATGTCCGCCAAACTCCAACCTATGGCTCTCTTATGCGCCCTCAACACTCCAAGCAACCTCTCCTCTTGAACAGAATCAAGGGAGGTGGAAATTATGACCGGTTTCCTCTCATCATCCTCCAAGTACACGTACTTGAGGTTTTCTGGGAGCTGTTTCAGCTCAAGAGTGGGTTCCTGCAAGTCAGATTCAAGTGTACTTCCTGCAACGTGGTTAATGCATTCTGACTCTAAAGAATGAACAGGTAAAGGCAGAAAACCCATCTCATCACAATCCAGATCAACATCCATCACAGGTATATCACAAACATCATCAATATTATCCAAATCATCATAAACACGCATATCATCAATAACCTGGACATCATCAATACCCTGGACATCACAGTTCTCATCCAATTCAACATCATATTCAAATCCTGTCTCAATTCCAGATTCAATGCATGGATGTAAAGAAGATAGAAAAGAATGCTTCTTCTTATGCAAAGAGTGAAAGTCATAAACAACAAATTCATCAATAATGTCATCCAATGCATCAATCCTAAACACAGAATGATCCTCAGCTGGAAATTTCATTGCATCAAGGATATTAAAATGAACAACAATATCAGCAATTTCCATAGACAAAGTTCCAGCATACACATCAATCTTAGTTCGGGCAGTTTTCAAAAATGGCCTGCCTAAGATAATGGGGGCGGATCCATGAGAGAATCCCTCCTCCATCTCCAAAACATAAAAGTCAGCAGGAAAAATCAATTCACCAACCCTAACCAAGACATCCTCTATGAAACCTGTTGGGTGGGTAACACTCCTATTGGCCAACTGAATGACCACACCCGTGGTTTGCAAAGGACCAAGAGACAAAGAGGAATATATAGACAAAGGCATGACATTAACAGAAGCACCCAAATCAAGCATGGCATTCTCAAATTTACTGTTTCCAATCACACAAGGAATGCAAAATATACCTGGGTCCTTGCACTTCTGAGGAATGTGCGGGACCGACTTACCAATGAGCGCAGATACATTCCTTCCCATGCTAATCCTTTCATCGCCCTTCATCTTCCTCTTGTGTGTGCACAACTCCTTCAAGAATTTGGCATATCTTGGAATCTGTTTAATGGCATCAAGTAGAGGTATGTTCACCTCTACTTTCCTGAAGGTCTCCAGAATTTCCCTATCCACCTCTTCAGTCTTTTTGCTAGGAAGTGCCCGTGAAGGGAATGGAAGAGGGATAGGTCGGTCAACAAATGGAGAAGGCGCAGCAGCGGTGGTGGTGGAAGAGGAAGAAGATCCACCTGAAGAAGAACCACCGGCTGAAGAAGAAGATCCACCCACCTCAAATGCCCTGTGTGGACCGTCATGGTCATCCTCTCTAGGACAAGTGGCAGGCACGGGTGTAGGTGTAGAAGCGGGCTCTGAAGGCACAACAGTCTGCTTCCCTGATCTGAGGGTAATGGCACTCACATTCTTCGGATTCTGCACAGTCTGGGATGGTAACTTATCAGAATTTTGAGACTGCGCCTGGTTCATCTGAGTAGCCATCTGACCCATCTGGTTAGTGAGACTCTGTATGGAAGCTCTAGTCTCCTGCTGAAACTGCAGGTTTTGCATAGTCATCTGTCTCACTAACTCTTCCAATGAAGGCTCAGAAGAAGTGGAAGGTTGGGCAGCTGGTTGGGCAGGTGCCTCTTGCTGCTGCTGTTGTTGTTGTTGCCTCTGGTGTTGTTGCATAGGTGGAGGAACATATCTGTTAGGTGCTCCAGCATTCTGGAAAGGTGGTGCCTGCTGCTGAAACTGCGGCGCATTGTTCCATCTAAGATTGGGGTGATTCCTCCACCCTGGGTTGTACCTGTTGCTGGACAAGTCATGACTTTGCTGTTGTGGCTGCCTGTTGTTATATATGTTGGTAGCATAAGCCTGAGGCGCATCAGAGGCAGCTGAGGACTGCAAAGTAGGACAAGCATCTGTATAGTGGTCACTGGAAGGACAAATAGCACATAGTCGTGCAACAGATGCAGATGGAGCTGCAGATCTCTGGTTGGTAGTCAACTGTGTCACCAACTTTGTAAGAGATTCAATCTTGCCTTCCAACTTGCTTTCAATGGCTGATAAAGACTGGGCAACCACATCATGTACGCCCCTCACTACAATGGCATCATTCCTGGCGCTAAACTGTTGGGAGTTGGAAGCCATCTTCTCAATCAAATGCCTGGCCTCAGCAGGTGTGGTGTCTCCAAGAGCTCCACCACTGGCAGCATCAATCATACCCCTATCCATGTTGTTCAAACCCTCATAGAAATACTGGATAAGGAGTTGTTCAGGTATCTGATGGTGGGGGCAACTTGCACAAAGTGTCTTGAATCTCTCCCAATACTCATACAAGCTCTCTCCACCAAGCTGCCTAATCCCAGTGATGTCCTTCCTAATAGCTGTGGTCCGGGATGCTGGGAAAAATTTCTCCAAGAACAACCTCTTCAGATCATCCCAGCTAGTGATGGATCTAGGCGCCAAAGCATATAGCCAATCCTTAGCAACACCTTCCAATGAGTGAGGAAATGCTTTCAAAAAGATGTGCTCTTCAGGA